>JAUMHE010000061.1:8490079-8503231 GCA_032359235.1 Enteromius mattozi
GTTTGTTTTTCTGCGTTTTATAGCAAGAATTTTGATAGGAAAGGATAAAGAATGAGAAGAAAAAAAGTAATAAAACACTTAAGTTTTAATAACATTTTAGACTTGGTGTGCAATGACCTTAGCTCATAACCTCTATAATATAAAAAATAAGTAATAACTACGGAAAGGGATCATTAGATCCATGTCTGCTGTTTTTTTAATGAATAGGTGCTGCAGTTGTCTGTGTGTCAAGACATTTTTGACCACTTTAAGACACTTTCACATCTGCTGACGTGATAAGCCAAAAATAATTCCTCTTTTACACTTTACCATACTGTGAGAGTGGGGTGTTAAAGTGCTCAGTGAGATGGTGCTGTTTGATCAGTGAGGTCAAGACAACATGACATGGAGGGTACATATAACTTCTGTCTAATCAGATTAATGACTTAATCTATAGCTCTCATACGAGCAAGTTAACAAAATGTGCTATATGTGGTCTACCACACGACATCATATGATCATTTTGAAAAGGTTTTGGTGACGTTTTTTGACTGAAACTCTCTGGCTTGCTTCTTCTTTTCTCATTACATCATCTTTCTTTAGAAATGACACTTGATAACAGACTAAGGAATTTTAAATATAGCATATCTTGTAAAATCATGAAGCTATTAATAAAATGTGTATCATAAAGTGATACATTTATGAGGGGTAGTTCTCCACTGGTGGCTCCTTGTAGTTTATATGAGGTGCCATGCCCGAATGGTGAGTAAACAGAAAATGCTGCACCGAATGAACCAATAAAGAGGGAGGAGTTGCATATTTTGTAATACTGTCATAGCTATTTGTGTTCACGACAGTGACTATGTGGGAATTTTCTTTGTCATTGTGAACCTGGATGTGTCTGGCTTTCTCTATGGGATGTCTTGGAGTGACATAAGATAACATGGGCCTCTGAGGCCCCTTCTTTACATGAGAGTGAAGTAATGCAGCCTTGTCCTAGAGCTCACAACAGGAGCCTAATTAGACTGATTGATTTATTTGTACCATGCCAATTTATTTGCAAAGCCCTGTGTTTATGTTATAAATCCACATGCCTGTCAAAGATATGCTATCTAATATCCCCAATGTTGGTTTAGTTTTCAATCTAATTAAAACAATTGATAAGATAATAAGCTTATTAGACCATTAATATTGATAAGTGAACAATAACACAGAATTAAGGCGTTTTTATTGGCTTATGCGGTTTAACAACAACAAAACGTGCAATAATGCCTATGAAGGAAATTAAGAAATCTTAGGAGGGACCAAAACTCTGCTGTGGAGGCTTTCATCCTCAGGTGTTGTGTTGAGTGTGTCTTTGGCAGCATGCATGCTGGAATCTACATATATTTTCATGCGTGTGGCCAAACAAACAGATGTCTAGAACCCACCTCATGTGTTTTGGCAGTCAAGTTACTGACAGGTCAAAGAACTAATCAGATAACAGTCTTTAACTGATAGCTCTGTTGGCAAATTGTTG
Organism: Enteromius mattozi; assembly: GCA_032359235.1. Lineage (NCBI taxonomy): Eukaryota > Metazoa > Chordata > Actinopteri > Cypriniformes > Cyprinidae > Enteromius > Enteromius mattozi. The sequence goes on from JAUMHE010000061.1 coordinate 8,491,578, forward strand.
AGAGGAGCAGAGCTACAATGGAGAAACCAAATGACTAGCAGGTTTTTTATCATGTAAGACAGTGGTGAGAAACAAACTGTACATCAATGTGTGAAAACAAATATTTCCTGTTGAAGAAGCAGATGCAGTATATTTTTTCTTTTTAATTTAAAGGATACGCTTGTTGTACATAAACGGTACAAGTTTAAAGTGATTTTTTTTTCAGACAAATGAAATCATTTTATTCAAAAATGACAGATTAAGGTTCTCAATGTTTCAGTAAAGGCTTCTAGATTGTCTCAAAAAAATATACACAAACACAACAAAACATATGAAGCAGCACAACTCTGTTTGATAACATTGATAACAGTTAATAATAGTATGATAATGTTATTAGAATTTCTAAAGAATAATGTGGCACTCAGTAATGAAAGTTGAATATTCAGCTTTGCCAGTATAAATGCCATTTTAAAATAAATTAAAATATAAAACAGTTATTTTAAATAGTAGTAATATTTTGAACCAGTATTACTGTTTTTACATGTATTCTGCGCATTAGAGACGTCATTAGTTCTTACTAAATTAATTAATACATTTTTTTACTAGTGATGTCAAAAGAATAATCACGATTAATCTCATCCAAAATAAAAGTTTTTTACATAATATATCTGTGTCTACTGTGTATATTTATTATGTACATATAAATACACACACATACAGTATATATTTTGAAAATGTTTAAATGTATATATTCAAATACATATAATTTATATTATATACAAATGTATTTGATATATAAACGTAACGTTTTTCTTAAATATATATTCTTCTTATATATATTTATATATATATATGTACAGGACACACATGTGTTATTGTTTTTTGATCCTCCCTTTCTCATCACTTTATCTGTTTCTCTACAGAATGCTCCCTTTCCAGGCCGCTCCAGGACAGTTTGTGGATGAGGTCAGGCAGCCAGGACTGAGATGTTGGCGGGTGGAGAAGATGAAGGCTGTTCCTTTGGCTCAAGCTGAGGTGGGGGCTTTCTTCAACGGTGACTCCTACCTTGTGCTGGATAACCGGGGTGACCAGGGAGCTGACCTCCACATGTGGATCGGTGAGATGATAGCTGCTTTAAAGGGACAGATGTGACTAAATCCACAAGAGCCTTAGCATTTATTATACATCCATATCGCATCCAAAAGATGTTTTTGTTTATTATGTAAATATATATAAATACACACATATGCATGTATATATTTAAGATTATATAGCATTTATAGATTGTATAGCATTTAAATAATATAAAATATACTGCAAGTTAAAAGAAAGAAATGAAGTCCTGCACCATAAGAGCCAGGGTCAGTCAGAATCATTCTCATCATGTAGCGGGGTATGGGGTCTGAAAGACAATAGAGAGACAATAGCCTGCTGAGTTAAATGATACGCTTGATCAGTCAGTAGAGTGGGCCTGTCCCAGTCTGAGTGAGCACACAGAAAAATGGGATAGAACGGCTGATCCACATGAGAGAGGAATGAAGAGGGAAGAGTCCCAAGGGAAAAGGCATGGGCGGGTGTTTTCATTGCTCATTAATGTTTCAGTAGGCCCGTGACAGGATTCAGTTAGGTCTATTGTCTTATGGTGTATCCGGTGCTTTTGGTAACACTAGGCTGGTTGTCAGCATGATGAGCCCATCTTCTCCCATGCATTCTCGTTAGTCATGCCTCATCCATAAACACCCCCATCTCTTCATTACTTAGAATACCTGGTCTCAGTTCCCCACCATATCATTCATTCATGAACCTTTTACACGTACCACCATGTTCTAAACATCTACAGACCTCTTGAAGTATGATAGTGTACATAGCACCACGAGTTCATTTCAAAAAGGGCTGCTTAATTTGAGTTGCTTAACCCATGACATGTACGAGTTAAGCACAAAAGAAGATATTCTAAAGAATGTTAATTAGCAGTCAGTTGACGGTAGCCATTGACTTCCATAGTCAATGTCAATGGCTACCGTTAACGTTTTGGTTACATTACACCAACATTCTTCGAAATACAATCTTCTTTTGTGCTTAACAGAAGAAACTTGGAACAACTTGAGAGTAAATGACAGAATTTCCATTTTCAAGGTAAAAAACAAAATCTTGATTATTCCAGTTGAGATCACAGTTGTTTAGCTGCTGTGTAAAATTTGGAAACATCATGACTTTATTTAGTAAAAAAAATAAATAATATGTAATAATTAGTAAACATTGAATCTAAAGTATAATTTATATGACAACATGCTAACATTTATTTTTTAATTTTCTAAAATAATTATATTTTCACAATTTATCTTTTGAAACATAATTTGATTAAAGAGTTTTAAGTCTTTTAAAAGCCTACTTCCTTGAAAGTAAAATTTAACAGAAAAAATGCAAAAAGCTCACAAATAATTATGTATGTTCATTCAAATAGATTTAAAAAATTAGATCAAAATGTATTTAATGTTGTAAGGCAGTTCCAAATCTTACTGAAAACTACTAAACATTTAGGAAAGGGCAAAAACTCACAGATGTGAAAGAGAGGGTGGTGCTTGGTTTAACACAAGACAAAACAAGAGCATCATTGCGAAACAGAATGCAGAACATTAATCATTCGATATCAGTTATCTTTTCATCATAATCATTGAAAGCTAAAATCATGATTGAAAATAAAGTTTAGTTAAACACCCAGTCCTACCACAAACTGCTTTTCATTTAGGTCAGACGACTCAGCGTCTGGTTATCAGACCAAAAAACTGTTTCTCAAAGCCTGTTGTGCAGATAGAGGAAGTGGTTGCGTTGATGGCGTCTCACTAAGGGCAGTATTGTGCAAAACTGTGCCTGTGTTACATATACAGCATTTCCAGGGGCAACTGTGCTGACGGAATGATTTAGGTCTTATTGCCTTCACTTATCTGTTTTCGTTGTCTTTTTATTGGCATGTAAAAGAGGAAGATTGTAAACTGAAATATGTTAATTCCATATTATGTTGAAAAAGCTAAATATATATATTCATGTTCAGTCTTCTTCTTTCACCTTAATAGGAGAGAAATCGTCTCGTGATGAGCAGGTAGCTTGTGCCATGTTGGCTACACAGCTGGATAACTTCTTGGGTGGAGATCCAATCCAGCACAGGCAAGTTCAAGGCTATGAGTCTCCAGAGTTCATGAACCTCTTCCCCCGAGGTGTCAGCTATAAGGTGAGATGTGAGATAATGTAAACACACACAATCACACAGGACAAAAGGTACAAAGCTGCCACTGGGGTGGTACCCTAAAGTAAAAAAGCTACATTTTTGTACTTTATTTACACTTATTACTGTCTTAAATATACATAAACATGTACTGTTTGAAAGGGTACCACCCTAATGACAGTTTTAGAACTTTTTTCTTGTATACAGACTTGAAGTAATCATTATAGCTATATGTATATTTAAATCAAAGAGAGCTTTTCTTTGCATGCTCTTTTGTTTCTACAGGAGGGAGGTGTGGAGTCTGGTTTCCGAAAATCACAGTCTGGATCTGGACCCGTTCAGAGGTTATACCAAATCAAAGGGAAGCGTAACATCAGAGCCAAAGAAGTGGATTTGAGCTGGCAGAGCTTTAACAAAGGAGACTGCTTTATACTTGACCTGGGCGAGGTGTGTGTATTTGTGTCCATTGATATTGATTATATGTCTCTGTATAAACTTCAGTGTAGGGTCAGTAAGATATATTTTTGATATTTATGATTACTTTTAATCAGTAAGAATGCATTAAACTGACCAAAAGTGACAGTAAAGACATTTATAATGCTACAGAATGTTTCAGTTTGAAAGAAATACTGATCTTTTGAATTTTCTATTCATCAGGGTCCTAAAAAAAATTGTGTTTTCAACGCTGATGCTGAAAATTAGTTGACAATGATGTTTCTTAAGCACCAAATTAGTATTTTAGAATGATTTCTGAAGTAATATTTTACAATCTTATGTTTTTATGGTAACACTTTACAATAAGGTTTGTTAGTTTACATTAGTTAACTACATTAGTCAATATGAATTAGGCATGCGGAATACGTCTGCAGCTGCAGCTTAGAGCTGGATGCTTTACATTGTACAAAATGTCAAACCTTGTAGCATTTATTTGAAATGAACATCTAAGTGGTTTTGTTCTGCAGACGATTGTGTCGTGGATAGGATCTCAGGCAAACATCTTTGAGAAGCAGAAGGTGAGGGAGATTGCCACACTGATCAGAGACACAGAGAGACACGGCAAAGCCCAGATCACTAACATCAACGAGGGAGAGGAGACCCAGGAAATGCTACAGGTAACAATATGCCAAAACACCTATTTGTTGAACTCTGCCCTTCATTGATTTGTTAGCTAGAAGCCTAGTTCAATCCCTGGTTGATATGTCCTGTCCTTGTCTAAAACTTTTCTTGATTCCTATAAGGAAACAACATGGTGCTAAAGTACTAAAGTCACATTTCTAACATCTATCTCCATACCACGAACTCAGACCAGACAGTGATTCATCTTTTCTGAATCATTAAAGTGGTGGCTGTAGAGTTTTTAAAATCTCAACTTAAAAGTAGCTATAAATATAAAAGCTGTTGAAATGACGTAGAGGTTTAGACCCAGAACAAGTCTTTTGGGTGTTTTTTTTTGCGCTCAAATTAAAGCAAAAATCCTTTTTGTTCTGTTACAATAAAAAGATACTTGGTCCAGTGCCAGAGCTGAAAGAAAGCACTCCAGAGGAGGACAGCCAAGCAGATGCATCCAATTCTGCCTCCCTCTACAAGGTATTACAACTAGCCATGTATATATTCATCTAAATTGTGCAGCAGTACATGTGTGTTTGGATGCATATCCATTTATCTGATCCAAAATTCCTAAAAAGTATTGCATACCTTCATGTGCATCCAATATGGAAAAATGATAAATTCTTCATAGGTATCAGATGCAACAGGGTCGATGAAGTTGACCAAGGTGTCTGAGAAAAGTCCATTTGCCAAGGACTTGCTGGTACGTGATGACTGCTTTATCCTGGACAATGGGGCCAATGGAAAAATCTTTGTTTGGAAAGGTAAGAAAAATTGTGTGTGTGTGTGTGTGTCATAATAACTTTTTTTGACCTGTATGTGTATCTTTAATATATTAATACCATTTATTCAGCAAGGATGGGTTGAATTGATTAAAAGTGACACAGTAAAGACTGCTTAGTGCTGTTAGTTGTTACAAAAAATACTGTTCTTTTGAACTTCATCAAAGAATCTCCCACAAATGTATCACAGTTAAAAACTATAAAAAATACTACCAATAACATTAATATGTTTCTTGAGCATCAAATCAGAACATTAGAACAATTTCTGAAGTATCACGTGACACTGAGGACTGAAGTAATGGCTTCTGAAAATGTAGCTTTGCAATCACAGAAATAAATTACTTTTTAAACTATATTACAATAGAAAACAGGTGTTTTAAATTGTAGTAGCCTAATATTTCACAATATTAATGTTTTTGCTGTATTCTGATCAAATAAATGCATCTTCGGTGAGCATGAAAAACTTCAGAATGTAGTGTAGAAATATTTCATTGAAAATTAGTTGTTGCTAAAACATTGTAAGATGTTATTTTTTTTTCCTTTCATTGTCAGGAAGTGGAGCCAATGCAGAAGAGAAGAGGGCTGCTCTGAAAATGGCTGATGACTTCATTCAGCAAATGAATTACCCCAAGATGAAAACACAGGTCAGCTAACATTGTTGTGCCTGGCTCAGTTTGGCTGCTCAAACAAACAGATTTTTAGTTTTGTTTGGTTGTGCAAGTTATGTGCACATAATATTCTGATTATAGTGAGGGTGAGTGACTTACAATTAGAAATGTACAATAGGTCAGTCTATGTTTTAACTTCATGCAGCATGCAATGCAGTGGTCTACAAAATTATTTTATGATTTGCTATTCTATGTTCATTGTCTTTGTTTCAATCTTTTGAGGCAGTATGGAAAAGAATGAAAAATATTGACTTATAACATGAAACCTCACCTGTAATCTATAAATAATTGTTGTCTTACAGGTGGAGATTTTACCACAGGGAAGAGAGACTGTTATCTTCAAACAGTTTTTCCAAAACTGGAATTAAACTACATTTCAGTGTATGATCGGAGAATAAAGTGCACTCAACTCAACCAGCTGTCAAAAGACTGTAACTTACTTCAATACAAATGTACAGTTTTATTAAAAAAGATCAGCTTTTATTCTTGGAGGGTTGCAGTAATAATGCAAATGAGCGAGAGAGGCTTTAATATTTGTCTGTTACCGTATTTTTATGATTTTAAAACGTGTTTATATTGATAAAAGAACTTATTTTCCCCTAATTTTATTTAGAAATTAAAACTAATGTTGTAACCTCGATAACAACAAAAAGTAGATACCACTTCTGCTTAGAAACTGAATAATGCTACCAACCATTTTTCTAGCCAACATGTAATTCCACATACTGCTTTTTTCTTTATTTCTTCCTCTTTTTTTACTCATTTTGTGTATGTAATTGGAGCATGGCAATAAAAAAGCATATGCAAAATCTGCAGAGAGTTCCAGGATTATTTTTCAGACGTGCAATCCTGCAAATGCCCTGGATTTCCTCTTTAGACAGTTAAGATGACAGGTCATGTGCTTTTTAATTATGATTTTATATGAACTATAAAGCTTTATATGAATTCAGAAAATGTTTATGTGTAATACTGTGGGTGTGATATCATTTAGAATGTGATAAGCAGAATGGGAAGATTTAAGAATTTAAGAACACTCCCCCTTACAGTTAATCAATTACAGGGCTTGCAAAACAGAAGTCATGGGGCTATTGTGTTTTCCAGTCAGTCTACCAAAACTGCAAACCATCAACGACGATCTTGAATAGTGATATAAAATTCTTTCTTGATTTACACTGTTTACTCAATTGTAGGGGTGAACCGGATCATAGCTAATAATTTGCACATGTTTTATGTCTTGTCAATTTAAACACTTTTTTTTTAAAAACTGTTCAAGCACATGAAGAGACGAAAGTCCAATGCGGTGGCATGCATTTCTTCACTGAGGTGCCATATAAATGTATTTTTACAGCTGCCCAGATGCTAAAAATGTACTGTTTTTTTTTTTAAACATTCTTGAGTTAAAAGATGTGGATCTCATCCTATTGTCATTTCAGGGTGTGAAAACATTGTTACCACACTCTCAGAAATAAAGCGGTCACTGGGTACATATTTGTACCTAAAGTGTCCATTTTGGTACCTTAAAGGTGCATATTAGTACTTTTTTAAGCGTACATATTTGAACCTAATAGGTAAAAAAGTGTACCTTTATTTCTGAGAGTGTAGGATAAAGTTCATGCTATTATCTTTAGCAGATAATCAACATTTGCCCTGAAAAGGTCAAACTTGGTTTATACAACATGCCATTATCAATAGCCTACATTTTCAGCTGTGATTATAAAGCCTAGATATTCAACAAACAAAGAAATTGTTTAAATCAGCTGTCATGAAATGCATGAACTTCTGTGTCGTTCCTGGGATTCAGGAATATTTCAACCTCCTAGACTTTTTGAAGTCAAGTGGGTCAACAAAATGAAGTGTTGCAAGCATCTCACTACACTTTGATATGCCTTTATTATGGCTAATTTTTAGCATAAAATAATGTCTTCTTTCTACTGTACACCAAGCATTTTACCACATCCCTGAGACACTTCACTGAGGTTGTAGGCTACTTAGAAAATTCTAAAAATATTATATATATATATATATATATATATATATAAATAATAATAATAAAAAAACAGACTTTAAAGTTAGGCTGAATTCAACCACACCTGTTCTATAGCCATAATAGACTCCACCTGTATGACATAATTTACCAAAAATGACATCATTCAGGAGAAGGAGTGGAATCCTGAAGCCATCAAGACCTTCATAAAATATGTATTTGTTTATTGTTGAATAATTATTAATCAATACTTTATACATGTTAGAAAATAAACTGAATTTGGCTATATGCACAATGCTGCTCTCATTGTGTGCATAGTCGTATTTGATAAGATTCAGGGCAGTATAGATAAGTGTTCTCTGCTTATGTGTGTGAGTGTGTCTTTGCTGCTAGGAAACGCTCATTTGCCGTCACCCTGACGTCCAGGGTTAACAGTTCTACGTCTCTGGAGAGACCTATTGCGTCTGATTTCTGATCACTCGTCACCAAATAATCATTAGAAGATATGTTTCATGTTTTATGGCCATGTGTGGATATTGTCTTAAGTTTATCTAGTTTTTTAAAACCAATCAGTATCTTGTTTAATTATGCATAGCCGCAATTGGCAACCTCTGTTGGAGTATTATTATTGGTGTTTTTAATAAACCCCATCGCGAATATTGAAGTTGATTGCATCTCTGACTCCTGGTCTTCATTTAACACACTTGTGTTTATTTTAAATTCCCCTACACAGGTCTCTTTAATATCTTATATGAATATCATTCCATTTTTTTCAACATTTTATTTTAATTCATGTAGCCTACTTATTTTATTGTCACTGTATATGGTCTACATGAGGAGCAGTGGCCATTTTGAGTGATAAAAGGGTGACCATACGTGCCAGGATTTCTGTAAGGATATAGTTTTTGGTTTGGCTTGCGTGTGCAGACCGATCGGTATATGACATCCGTTCCTTCTGTTTTCAAAACGCTCTTGAGATACAAATTATGTATTTTTTGCTTAATTATGTATTTATTTATTTTTTTAGCTTTTTGTGCAATTATTTCAAGATCACATGGTGTTACCTTCTTTAGCAATATAATTTTGTTTTTTATTAAATATTATTTCTCTTTTTTTTTCTTCAGCACAGAGTTACAGAAAAGTAGTAGTAATGCAATGCAAGTAATGCAAGAAATAAGGAGATTATGTTTTATTAATTTAATGTGAAAGCAAAAGCAGGACAGTAACACAGCAACAGCAGTTACACAATGAATCACCAGTGACATACATAAGACCTTCACTGATGTTATCCATGAGGAAGCTGTCAACTAAAAGCTTCATATGAAATCATGAGGTAAATGAGGATATTTCTGATAGCTGAAAAGAAATAGTGGACTTAAATCTTTAGAAAACAGAAAGGAGGAAGTCAAGTGATGTCATCAGTGTCATTTTTATTTCAAAAGTGACACAACTTCATTGTATATTTTATAATATTTATCCAGCATTTTGTTTTATTATGCCATTTATATTGTATATTTGATAGGTATGAGTACATTATTGTATTTTAAATGGTAGAAAAACCTATTGACATTAAAATAAAGCACTTTCCTGCTGCACATAGCTGTGGGGACAAGCAGTTTTGTGGTGCTTGGAAAACTTTACAATTAATTGAAAACAAATATTGGCACATTGATGGCTCAAGAATGTCTAATTTTCAAATAACACATTGTTTTGTTTTAAAATATATATTAAAAAATTAAACCCAAAGAGTTTTTCAATTGTAATATTTCTGTAAGGGACAGAAAAAGTGGTTGCAGTTAGTTTATTTTAGCTATATTTAAATAGATTCAGCTGACTAACTTTCAACTAATTTTTTTTTAAATGTAGCTAAAATAAATGGTTTGCAAACGCTGTCAATTCTTTTAACTTCAGTCCTATAAAAATGTGTAAATTATGATAAACGTGACATTTTTTACATGTCTAAATCTGAAAAACCCTGAAAAAATAAAAGGTCTTTAATGACTGAGGTGTTTTTGTTTGTTTGTTTGTTTTTTTATATGTGCCTAATAATGTGGGCTATTAAAAAAATTCTTTTAATGGCTTTTCGAAAACTTAAAGAAGAAATAGATCAGTTTACTGGATCAAATGATCATACTTCTATTATCGTTTTCTAGTAAACTGTTTCAGATGTGGACAGCATTCAGTTTCTGATTTCTGATCTGTTACATAACCAATTTACAATCACCATCCATATTTTATATACTGGCTAATAAAATCATGCAGAGGAAGGATGCTTGCATAAATGTGAGGTCTTTTAAATAGCATGAAAAAGCATGTATATATGTTACTAAATTTTAGAAACTGAGAAATAACTCATACATTACGGTTTTTAGCGAGTGTTCAGTGAATCAGTAAATGCGCATGTGGCATGAAAGTCCATACATGATATGCAATGTGTGAGTATGTTCATTATCTTTCCTTTTTGGCATCATGCCATGTTAACTAATCTCTGAATCATTGCTGGAAAAGACCGTATCTCATCACGTAGCTTTTCGTGGCCTCCACCTCACACAATCATGACTGTAATAATGCAGGTCCAAAGTTCAGATTTTGCAGACGATGAGCTAAAACAGGGGCTGAGAGAGCACCAGCGTTCAGTTTCACCAGACACCCTGAGAGCTCACTTGCCTCCCTGACACTTCATCGTGGGTAAGTCGCATCTGAGTCTCATGCATAGCTTTTATCATGGTGCTATTTACAAGGTGCCATTACTAAGACAATGTTAATGCTTTACTAAAAGTATTTTGAATATTATTACATTTATGCATTTGAAAGCTTTGTGTACTGGCTCGCCTAAGTGTTCTATAGTTAAGCTGCAATTGATACAAAATGCAGCAGCGAGAGTATTAATGAAATTGAAGAAACAACAACATATTATACTGGTTTTAATGGAATTACACTGGTTACCAGTGCGCCAAAGGACTGATTTTAGCATATCACACAGTAAATATTTAAGAGATCTGGCGGTACCTCTTTTAGTCACTCACTGTGCTCCAAAAATGAGGTGAGAGAGTCCGCTAGTATCCATATCTTTAAAAATCATGTTTTTAAAGTCGCTTGTGAGTATAATAGTGTGTGAGGTGTTTTTTTTATGTATTTATAATGTATCTATATTTGCATATATTTGTTGTTGAAATTATTATTATTATGTTATCAGCAGGAATAATTCTAATGATTATTCTTGTTATTGTTATTATTATTTAGGCCTAGTGATTTATTTGAGTAATTTTTAATAATATTTTAATTCATTTGTATGTTATTTAATATTAATGTTCATTTACATTAATAATATAAATACGTCCATCTAAAAAATTATAACTTTTATAAAAATAGGTGAAATGGCAAACACTCTGAAGAGCATCCTGAAGGACAACAGTATGGCTCGTAACAGTATGTGCACGCTTGTGTTTCTGTTTAACTGTAACACATTACCGTAATTTTAAACTGGAAGCAAAGTCAGATGAAACTAAGCATCCTTCCATCTTTCTTTTCTTCTACTCCAGTGCCCCAGAAGCAGAGTAACTCTGTTGGGGTTGTGCGCTGGACACTATCAGAGAAAGATACTCAGGTCCACAGTTCTGCACCCACCAGCCCCTTCAAGAACAGTAGCGGCTTTTCTACCCGTTCACAGGTAATACTGACTAACTCACGGATGTTACGGTAGATCAGTGTTCGCCAGTGATTACAATAACTTGCACACCACACTCTTGTTAATTATTTTATGTTGGTTTCCAGCAAAGGCAACATCAGCAAGGCCTGAATGATCTCCGGAGTTTGGATGAGTGCATTAGATTCATAAACCACTGGAAGCAACAGGTGGCACAAGTTTGCAAGGTAGGCCATGGATTATTTTGCTATTTTATTTTATTATA
>JAUMHE010000061.1:8510227-8530309 GCA_032359235.1 Enteromius mattozi
CTTGATGAGCAGAAGAAACATCTTTAAAAACCATTAAATATCTTACTGTTCTAAAACTTTTGAACGGTAGTGTATATTAATATATAAAGTAGTTATATTCATATTTTATTCATAATTACTATTATTTACATATTTTTTTTTTACTGTATTTCTTTATTCTGTAAATAAAGAAAAACTAATGTGACAGCAAAAATATAAAAAGTAAACTTAACCTACAAAAAATAACATGAGAAAAATGTTTATCTTCATTGCTGTCACACCATAGGACACATCAACATTGATATGTCGACTACCCATGCACACACACACACACACACTCACACACATATATAGAATAATATACATACACTATTATTCAATTGTTACACTGAAAATGAAAAAAGGGAATGCAATAATCAAAAGAAAAGAAAAGACGCATTACTTTTAGGACTTTTATTTTGAAATATGCATATGGCGGTTGTTTTTCTGTTTGTCACCGTTCACGTGTGACAACGTTCAGATGATTCAAGTTTGCGCTGAATCGACAACACCAATGGACTTTTGACTGCGCGTTCAATAACGCCGAATCACTCTTAACACTACTGTGCCTGTAACAGCCAAAATGGGAGTATTATACAAAGATCTGAATGCGTTTTCTAGTCATCTGGTGTGCAAATCTGGACAGTTTTCAGTCAAGTTAACTTGATTATAACAAGCATGTAAATGCAAAGAGCTGACTTTTAATGAACTTTAATGAGTCTCGTCGTCGTTTCATTTTCACAAGCTGCTTAATCACTAATAATGTCTCTTTTGGAGTCTGACGAAAACACTCCGCTTCTTACAGGCGATACAAGGTAAGGTTTGATAATTGCATTTGCAATGACGCAGCCTGGTAGGACTGATCTTGTTTTCTCTGCCAAAACGAAGTCTGAATTGAAAATATTTAGCTCTAACAATGTTGCCTGTGTGTTATGTCACAAGGGCATTTCTGTTACTAATGCACAACATGAAGAAAAGTTAAAAAATAGATCATGCCAGTATGAAAGTTGAGGTGTGAAAGAGAGTGTAGATATTAATATTATATATCTTTCATGCACTCCTGCCATAATACATGCATAATGCATGAAATCATTGTAAATAAATAGGCTTACATGTATACATATTAAGTGTTAGCAGTCAAGAGCTATGATTGTTATTTATATATCCAGGCATGCATGTTAATAAACTGTCTTTTTCTCTGTAAGTGGTGGGGATGCAGACAGAAGCCGCTGGAGGTCCATTAGGGTCATGTACTTTACCATGTTCCTTAGCAGCGTTGGTAAGAAACATGTTCTTACTCTCTCACACACCCATTAGTGATCAGATTACAGTAAACACTGCTGTGCAGATGTATTGTGCGTCCGCTTCACTGAACAAACATGCATCTGTTCATTTTAAAGCTGAAAACCTGCAAGATTGTTGTGCAATACCAGGACACGCTGTTTAATTGTACACTCTGCAGTGCAACTTAACATTTTATGCCCTTAAACCTCATAAAAATGTAGAGTTGTGACAAGATGTCGTCTGTCTGTACAGCTGTTGCAATTACAATAGACAGATAAATTAATGTTAGTTGCATTGTTTGTATAATACAAAGTATGTGTGTGTAATATGTATCACTGATTGCATTGTTGTTGTTTTTTTAGGTTTTACGATTGTCATCACTTCCATATGGCCCTATCTGAAGAATGTAAGTGTAATTGCATTTACACAAACTATATTACATAATGCTCAGGCCATGCGTTTTGTAAGTTGATGCATTTCCTTTGTGATTGCAGAAACATTTTGATTTACAGAAACTCTGTTCTAGCCAGCTGAGACTTGAGTCAAATTATAGTATGGCAGGACTATAAATGTTTTGCAATGTTTTTGTATGATTCCCTATGCTAAGCTTGATGTACAAACTGGAAGTGAAAGAGGGAAGTAGGTATAAGTGCATTTCGTTTCTAAGAAAGTGTGCCAAAGATTCTTAAACGCATCAACTGAAGCCTGTTGAATTTTTAGATTTAGTGATTTTTCCACTGAGAATGATAAATGTTGTCTAAAATCTGTAGAGGTTTCAATTCTGTGAATAGGAAAAATAATTATATAATATATATATACAGTTGCGAAAGTATTCATACCCCCCTTTTTTTTCTTCACATTTTATGTTGCTGCCTTATGTTAAGCTGTTTAATTACTTTTTTTCCCCACATCAATCTACACTCCATACACCATAACTGTACAGCAAAAAAGCAGGTTTTTAACATCTTTGCAAATGTATTAAAAATAAAAAACTAAAATGATTTCATTGTATAAATATTCATACCCTTATCTTGGACAGTTAAAATTTAACTTAGGAGCATTCATTTTGCTTGTAGATGTTACTACGTAAAGTGCACCTGTGGCAAATTCAATTGAATGGGTGTGATTTGGGAAGGCACGCACGTCCTAATAAAAGGTCTAACAGCTGATAATGCACATCAGAGCAAAAACCAAGCATTTAGGTCAAGAGGAACTGCCTGAAGAGCTGAGAAACAGGTTTGTGCCGAGTCACACATCTGTGGAAGAGTTCAGGAAAAAATTCTGCTTAACTAAAGGGTCACAAAAGCATGAAGCTTCTATTTACCTTAATGGAAAAAGTTTGAAACAACCAAGACTCTTCCTAGATCTAGCCTCCTGGCCAAACTGAGCAACTGATGGAGAAGGGCCTTGGTTAGAGTGGTGACCAAGAACCTAATGGTCACTCTAGTTAAGCTCCATAATCATATGTGGAGATAGAAGAAATCTACAGACAAACGTACTACAACACTTCATTAATTTGGGATTTATGGCAGTGTGGCAAGATTCGATCCTCCCCTTAGTTAAGACACATTAAAACACACTTGGAATGTGCAATAAAGCACATAAAGGACCCTCAGAATATTAAAAACAAGATTATCTGGTCTGATCAACCTCAATTCTGAGTGTCATGCTCTGCTCAGCGCCTGTAGAGTACCATCCTAAAAGTAAAGTGTGCTGGTAGCAGCCTCATGCTGTGGTACTGAGGGACTCATCAGAGTATAAGGAACACTCAGTGCAGCAAAATATAGAGATAGCCTTAAAGAAAACCTAAGTCCAGAGCATTCAGAAACTCAGACTGGGTGGAAGGTTCACCTTTCAACAGGATAATGACCCTAAACACACCACAAGAGTGGCTTATAGACAACTCTGTGAATGTCCTTAAGTGGCCTAGACACAGCCTGGGATTGAACCCAATCAAATATTTCTGATGAAACCTGAACATGTGCATCTGCCCCCATCCATCCTGACAGAGCTTGAGAGGTGAAGAGGAGAGGAAAAGAGTGGCAGATAATTGCCAAATTGCTGATGAACAAAGCTCATCATATCAAACAAAAAAGACTTGAAGCTGTAAAGATGCTTCAGCTAAATATTTAGTTAAGGGTATGAATACTTATGCAATGGAAGTCTAGTCAAGTTTTAGTCACTAAACGTCTGAGCGTTTTAGTCTTATTTTAGTCAGAATTATCCATGACTACTTTCGTCTAGTTTAAAGGAAAACTGATGATATTTAGGAAACTAAATATGACTAATACTGATAGCAGTCCCAAACTAGTTTTTGTTAATAAAATGAAAAAGTTGGTATGAGCCACCACAGTCACTTAAACATATACAAATGACACAAAGTGAAAATAACATTTTATTTTGGGTTGTAGACAACTGTTACAATGCAAATGTTAACATGAACTGTTAATGCAACATGGAAATAAATAAAATGAATATCATACCTTCATGAGATCCTTCTCAGTTGACACACGCAGTACCAGTTATGTTATTTATTATGGGTACTGTACTTTTATTTCAAGCGTTGCATGCTCATAGATTCTGAAATGGGTTTCACGAGAGGGGCTTGAGGAAATGACTTCGACTTGATGCAGCCCCTGAAGTGAGACACAGGAAACTGCAAAATGATAATAATAACGTGACTAAACAAGACAAAATAACGTTTCGTAACATTTCAAAAGCAACACTAGAAGTTCAGAGTTAAGGCTATTCAGGGCACTAAACATATATTTTTTAAATGTTATTTTTAAATGTTTTTTAAATGTTGCTCGGGTGACTGAAGGCAGTTGCATGGTCATCTTTCAAGTCTTGTTTCTGTGACTCTTGTAAATCAAACAGTCATGCTCTGCATTTCTTTTTTTAGATCGATGAAAATGCAGATGCCAGTTTCTTGGGATGGGTGGTTGCTGCGTACAGTTTAGGTCAGATGGTTGCCTCACCACTCTTTGGACTGTGGTCCAATCACAGGCCTCGACGAGAGCCTTTAGTCTGCTCTATATTCATCAACGTCTCTGCTAACATTTACTACGCCTATCTCTACCTACCTTCCTCGCACAAACAAATTCACATGCTTATGGCTCGTACATTTGTGGGCATTGGAGCAGGTAAACTAATATACACATCTCACACATAGATTTTAATTTTTTTTGTAGAGAAATTATTCCTACAGTATTATGCAATAAATTGATTTAAAGTGACAGTAAAGACATTTTATAATGTTACAAACATATATTTCAAATAATTGCTGTTCTTTTGATCTTTATATTTATTAAAGAATACTGAAATCCTGTGTTATGTTTTTTTTTAAACTTATTAAATGATTTCTGTAGGACCATATGACTTTGAAGACTTTGAAGTAATGCTTGCTGAAATTTAAATTTTCACAGGAGTAATCACGTTTTACATCTTAATACTATTTTACACTATTACTATTTTGCTGTATTTTTGATCAGCCTAGGTGAGAAAAAGAGAATAAAGTTTTTGTTTTTTTCCTGTAGGTAATGTAGCAGTTGTGAGGTCCTATGTGGCTGGTGCCACTTCCCTAAAAGAAAGAACCAGTGCAATGGCTAACATGAGCGCCTGTCAAGCTCTCGGCTTCATTCTTGGTCCAGGTTTGTGTAAAGACAATAAAAGCATGTTAGGTGCAGAATGGTCTGCAAGAACAGTAATTGTTCCCAACTTTGTTTGATCGTGTCTTTTTAATAATTTAATAGGTCTCAACTTTCAAAGATGCTGACTGTGTTCATTTCTCAGCCCTGCAGGCTGCTTTGTCATTCATTGGAGAGACTGGCGTCAGTGTGAAAGTCATCCAACTTCATGTTAATATGTACACTGCTCCAGCGCTGTTGGCAGCCTGCTTCGGGATCATTAACATTCTGCTGGTTATATTAGTCTTGAGGTAATGATGTAACCTCAGTATTTTAGAACATTTGCCAATAGTTATATGATAGCATATAAACACATATACATTTGAGTGTTTTATTTCAGGTCTGACCTAAAGCTTACATTATTTGCACTTGAATTAAGCAATGCATAGAACTGAAAATGTAAAATTTTTCTAGGGAGCACTGTGTGGATGACCATGGAAATCATATCCGTGCAATTAACTACACCTCAGAAGGTAAGAAATTTATTTTATTGAGTAAATACTTCAGCAGTGTACTGTTGCATCACAGTGGTGTCACTGTGTAGTCTACTTCATGTAATAATTCAAAACATTTTACACATTGTTTTGTCTTTCTGCCTTTAGAGCAAGTAGATGTGGCTCCTGAGGTAGAAGGTGATATTGACCAGATTGCAGTGTCCATATCTAATGTCCTTTTCTTCGTCATTCTCTTCATTTTTGCTGTGTTTGAAACGTAAGTGGTGATAACTGGACTTTAATCTGCACTCATTTTTAAAGGCTAATTAGTACATATTCATGTGTTTTTTTTTTACTTCAGTATATCTACTCCTCTATCAATGGACATGTTTGCATGGACGAGGAAAGAAGCTGTTTTGTACAATGGTATCATATTGGCTGCCATTGGTTTTGAGTCCATCCTTATCTTCCTGGTGGTAAAAGTGGTCTCAGCACGGTAAAAAATGTTTTAAGATCTTGATTTTAGATATTGAATTTTTGGTAACACTTTAGAATAGACAACATCTTTTCATTATTAACTACATCTTTTCCCTCCAAAAATCCTAATTTGCTGCTTATTAATAGTTAGTAAGGTAGTTGTTAAATTTATGTATTGAGATTAGGGATATAAAACAAGGTCATGTAGAATTAAGGCTGTCCTCGACTAAGGATTTTCCTGGTCGACTAGTAGTCATTCATTTTAAGCATTAGTTGACTAATCGCACGTTTATTAATAAAACATTCAAATCATCATAATGAGCCTTTAATTGTCTTTAGCCCAATAAGCGCTTAAGCACACATGCAAAGCTTGCCACAGTGCATTAGCAGAAGTAATGATTATGAATGTGTCGAGGAAAAACAGAAGGGAGGCAATTAACATTTTAATATTTTTATAAACTGATGCGTCATCTATTCAGTAGTGACGCATCTGTATGCATGTGTCATATGGATTACAAAATCTGAGAATATTTGTCTTCCATTTGATTTGGTTCATTTGAAAGTAGACATTTTACACTCTATAAATACATATTTAAGTGTCTGTAAAGCAAAGATATATGCTGTGTTTCACGCTCAAGTTTACAGACCGAAACGGCAAGAAAGCACATCCTCCTTTGCTTTCATTATTTCACAAAAGTGTGATTTGTTTTTTTTTTTATTGTGAGTGCACACAAATAATAATATAGCAGTATTTTAAGAGCAAGTGAGTTTTTTTTTCTACGATTAAGCCACTGATAAATTAATTAGTACTAATAAATGGCTTATATTCTAATAATATGCATGATAATAAGCAACTAGTTAAGAGACCCTAAAGTAAAGTGTTTTACCTTTTTCTTTTTTTTTTTTTTTTAACAATAATTGCTATTTCTCTTTTGCAGTAGCTCATGTATTTAAAATGTTTTGAATAACCTTAAACATTTAGACCTGCTTTGCTACTTCAATTTGACACATTTCAGGCTTATGGTGCCATAAAACCTCTTATAAGTCATCTTAGGAAATCTTTGGTGTTGGTTGCATTTTTTTTTTTTGCTGTACCCAACACTTATTTTAGATGCTAGCAGTTTTTGAACACATGACTTCCTCATTGCTTGTAAGTGCTGACTGATCAGATCTCAGATATAATCTGTTCTTTTTTGGGTGTGTGTTTTTTTTCTTTTTTTTTTTTTCTTCAGGGTAGGAGATCGACCACTGCTACTCGGAGGCCTGATTCTCATATTTGCAGGTTTCTTTATCTTGTTGCCATGGGGAAATCAATATCCTAAAATACAGTGGACAGGTAAGGTATCCAAATAACTCAGCAAAGCTGGTTTCCAAGTCATTTTATTATTGAAATAGCAATACACACTACTGTTGAAAAAGCGTTTTAAAGAAGTCATTTTTATTCTGCTAGGATGCATTAAAAAAATCTAAAGTGACACTTTTACAATTACTTGCTGCAGTAATAACAGTAAAGTATGAATGATAACATGTAACTAACCCTGAATCAAAACTATAGGGGAAGTATGTTTTTTTTAATATTACTCAGTACTTCAGTGTATAGTAACACTGTAACTAAGGCACCTTAAAATAAAGGGTAACACTTTTCAAATGAGGTCATTTGTTAACATTAGTTAATGTATTAACTAAAATAAACAATACATTACAGTATTCATATTTGTTAGCATTATTTAATAAAAATACATGTTAGTTCATGTTAGCTTACAGTGCATTAACAAATGTTAACAAACACAACTTGGGATTTTAATAATGCTGAAATTAGCATTAACTAAGATTAATAAATACTGTAGAAGTGTTGTTCATTCTTAGTTCATGTTAACTAATGATGTTAACTTATGTACCTTATTGTTACCAAATAAAGTGTAACCAAGATTTCTATTTCAAATGTTTAATGTTTTTCATTTATCCCGATTTCTGCAAAAATATCAAAACTGCATGACTGTTTTCAACTTTGATAATAAACTGTTTCTTGAGCACCAAATCAGCATATTAAAAAGATCTTGTAACACTGATGACAGAAGTAATGGCTGCCGAAAATTCAGTTTTGCTGTCATAAGGATAAATGTCATTTTAAAATATGTTCAAATAGAAAACAGTATATTTGATTTTAATAAATGCATCCTTGGTGAGCATAAGAAACTCTTCTATAAACAAAAGCCCATGCTTTAGAATGCCAATGTACAGTATAATTATTAATTACAAATATTATCCCCATATACAGACATTAAGAATAACACTACACCAACAATAAGACTGGCACCCACTCCACCCTCGAACACTTCACTGGAGCCCACTGGATGCCCATCTGAACAGGCCTGGTGCTTGTTTACCCCTGTAATTTACCTCGCACAGTACATTACCTCTGACATCCTGATTGGAGTGGGTTACCCTACATGCAACGTAATGTCCTACACTTTATACTCAAAGATAATAGGCCCAAAACCACAGGTAAAACTTAATTTATTTATTTTTTTTTACAAATCTCGAATTAAAGTGACATGATGATTTGTTAAAGTTAATGCTATTTATTCTCTTCCACAATTGTGTGTGATTTTAGGGGGTTTACATGGGCTGGCTGACAGCATCAGGAAGTGCTGCGCGGACCCTCGGGCCTGTGTTTGTCTCTCATGTCTACACCATCTTGGGACCCCGATATGCCTTCAGTATTATATGTGGCATAGTACTAGCTGCAATTGTTCTCCTAAGTGCTATGTACAAACGACTTATCGCCTTTTCCATACGCCATGGAAGGATAGAAGTCGAAAGTCATGACTGACAGGTGCCTCCACCAACTACTACTGGACAGTTCAGAGAAGTGGACTTGACGTAAAGATGGAAAACTTTATGATTTAAATGTTTTTATTTTTTTTAAATAGGAAACTATAAATTGTGGAGCTTTTCAAGCATAGTCATGATTCTGAAGAGGCTTAAGTAGTTGTAAATATCTTGATATCTTCTATATGTTGAACTATAATTTTCGTTTTTAACTAAAATGTGAATTTGTAGCAGCGTGACATGGACTGACACCATATGAAATCAAACAGTGGCAGACTCTAAAAATGTGAACCGCAGTATTAATGATTGGAAGGTCAATGGGTTATGAAGCATTGCAGATTATGAGGGTGTGCATAATAAATTGTGATTGTTTCCATTTTAATAATCAATTTTATTAACTTGAATTTCTGGCGTTGTAAAGGATCAACGTGTTAGGTGATTTATTTAAATCTGCATCGATGGGATAAGCTTGAAACGGATGCTGAAGTTTCTTTCTTTTTAATAACACTAAGCTTAAAACGTACACTGCATGATGAGCATCACTTGACGTTTTGGTGATTATAAACTATAAGATTACTGTGTTTTAAATTCAGCTTTTGTTTTGTTTTGTGTTAAAACACATAAGTTCTATAGCACATTTCTTGAACTGGCAGTAAATTGTTCCTTTAATGTTTTCTAAAACAAAGTGACGTATGACATGCTTTTCAGCTTTTTTGTTCCCGTTTCTTTAAATGCATTAAAAATGATATGTTTTACAAGAAATCTGTTTTGTCTTTTTTTTTCTTTTTTTAATACAAAACTGACATCCATTCCAGTAATAGTGTAGTTGTATTCAAAGGTTTTATCCACAGATCATCACTGTTTGAGTCACATAAGCTGAAACAAAGCCTCTTTGAAACGTTACTCCAGACTGTGGATGAGGTTTGTTCACACAACGTATCAATTGTACTGAGAAGGTTGTAGTGTAGGAGGAGCTTGTGACAAGAACAGGATGCAAGAAGACAACTATGGCTGTGCATACACAACAACCTTCTTGTGTATATGTAGGTTTAACACCAGTTAGCCATTTCACACTTTGTGAGCTCACTTTTTCTGATCGTGATGCAATTTTCAGCAGCCACAAACCCATCCTGTAACGGACTGTGAGCGAGATCATGTAACTGTTCTTCTCTTGTTTTTAGTTGTGGATTTGCCAGCGATGTGTTTTAACAGGCCTGGAGCACCACGACCACCTGGCACAATCATTCTGTTGGCAAAAGTGTAAAAGAATTATATTAATAATAAATGGACTAGAAAAACCAGTTTGTATGAGTACAGAAATCATTACATTAAGTGTTATTCCTGTCCAAACATGTTACTATGATATATGGTATAGCATCTTGACTGATTATTCAGAAACTGAAACTTTAGTTTTAGTTATGTTTTGTTGTTTTTTTTAGTAATGTTTTTTGTATTTTTTCATTTTAGTTAAAGTTTTAGTAATTTTGTGTTTTTGTCATTTGTGTAATAAATTTTTTAGGTTTTTTCAGTTTTAGTTATTTTGGTACATTTATTTTAGTAATTGGGAACTAATGGAAATACATGACTTTTTAAATATTTTAATTCAAGTAATAATTTTTACTGTTATAGTTAACAATTAATCCTGGTTTATACTCACCGTTTATTGTGTTTCTTAGGACAAGCTCTAAGTTTGTGTTTCTGGCTGCCACAGTTGAAACAGCCAGTTTGGCTCTGACCACAAGGGTGTTCAGGAAGAGCACAGTGACCACATGAGGAACAATGACGCCACGCTGGATTGAGAATAAGAATGGAAAGAAAGCGGTAAGAGAATGAGAAAACCACCACATTAGGAAACATCAGTTTAAATGAATTTACTTACAAGGCTTCACACACCGTCCACATTCATCACAGTGCCTCCATTCTCGCCCATCCTGCGAGATAAATGATGAAATGTCAGTTAATCTACTCCTATTCCATACACTGACTAAGACACTTACCCAAAAAAAGCATTTACCTTGGATGGGCATGCATCACACTTTGGGCAGTGGTTGTTTCCTGCTGACACATACCTCTCACAAACACTGCAAAATCTGAGAAGAATTGAAAATAAATGGTTGTAAATGTTAAACCACTGCTAAACCGCAGTTTATAACAGCAATTTATAGCTAATTACATCAAATGATTATGTGCATGTTTAATCCTTGCATTGCATAAGTCATTGCATAACTTAAAGTTTGGTAATTATTTTAAAACAATGCATTTTTTTGACTTTATGTATTGCTTCCAAATCAAATCAAACTCAGAATGCATTTTTGTGCACCTGTAACCTTCATCCTCTGGTAGAATGATATCCTTGGGGCTCAGATTGGTGAAAAGTCGAACAGGTGACTGCTTACGGCCTGTCTTTCCGTGTTTATATAGAGGATGGTTATCATAAGCAACCTGAGAATGAAGAATAACACAGGACTGTAATAACCTGTAAATGTATTTATTTATATTACCATGTTTATAACACAATATTCCTATAATACCTGGTAATCCAGCATAGAGAAGGAGGGAAAACACTCTAGGATACGGGACTCAAAGAAGTACGGGAAGATCCAGATCATTGGCATCTGACCTGCATCGCTTACTAAAAATCAACAAGAACAGTTAAGAATGATTACAGATTATAAAAGTCTCTGAGCCAATTTTTCATTAATACTCGCTCACCCTCAATGCCATTCTACACCTGGGTGACTATTTCTTCCATGGAATATAAAAGAAGAAATTCTGTGTAATTGCGCTGCTCTGTCATTTCTATGCAATTACAATAAATAGAGGAAAATTGCTGGTTTCACGTTTCAAGCATGCAGAAATACCATAAAAGTAACCTAAAAGTAATTTAAAGCCGTATGAAAGCTTTGTGTGAGATCACAATTTTACTTTAGTCTTCCACTGAGCAGATAATGGCAGAATTGTGGTAAACTGAGCATTTATTAATGCATTTTGTTTGAAAGTAAAGCATGCACAAGTACAAGGCGCAAAAAAAAGTAAATGTATGGCTTAGAAAAAAGCATGCTGTTCATCATACTTTTATTCTGATTTTTCCAGGTGATTGCCATCTGAGAGAAACTGTTAGCTAGTGGCTTCACTAGGCCTCCGAATGGGGGGTCTGTTATCATGACTACCTTGGCTCCTTCCTCCTCACGCAAAAAGCTTTGAAAAACCATGACCGCTTCCTGCAAAACAGTGTAGCATGACTTATCAGTATGTACTACAGTTGACCACATTTGACGTCAAAGGAGTTTTTTTTCTTTTACCTCATCATCGAAAAAGTGATGGTTGAACATATTATAGCGGCAGAACTCTTCCTGCCCATAAAACTGGCAGTACCTAAGAGGGCAAAAAAAAAAAACACACACACAAAAAAACAGAGGTTAATGCTTTCAAAATGAGTGTAATGCAAGTGTCAACATGCAATTCAGAACAGCTAAATAAAAAACACAATCTGCTGCTGTTTCCAAGCCCTGCAGCAGGTCAACAAGTCTGGAATTGAGCAGACATAATCCTGTCAGCTATAAAACATTGCAAAATTCTGCACACACACACATGCATATGCAGCAGGCTTTGGCTTGTTAAAAGGGGCTGCACACCTTTTTTTAACACATTCCTCAGACGAACATAGCAGTGTTTCCAGGAAGACGGCGACAACCAAACATATTTACCAAATCTGTATTGTAGGTAAGTAATTTTATTGCATATTATTCCAGATACAAATAAAACAACTTTACAAAGAACTGTGTGACTTGATAATGTGCCCGTGCTAAGACATAAGCTATATGTGCAGCCTGCTTTAAAAAGTATGATTACAATACAAACTTTCAGTTCCTTGCTTTGGACTATGCAGATATAAATGCAACTTTTGGCATTCAGAGTGTCCTAATAAAGGCTTGCTGTGACATTTGCATTAGCAAGAATTTAGAAGAACTCGTTTGCATGTCCTCTAGAACATTTTGTGCTTTTTACATTCCATGCATTAGATTCTGCAGCTGTACGTAATGATGCTTTGATCACTAAAAACTACTAAAGTGATGTTTCTGCACATCAGCTCCTATTAGCTCAGAGGAGACTTGGAGAGATGGCAGAGGAAGACTTTTGGCCTTTATCAGAGGAAATCAGTTCCTTCTGTCTGGTTACCGAGGCTCGTTCAGGGACCCAAGTTACCCAGCCCTTCCCACGCTCTCCAAAACTGATCAGGAGAACTGGAGCCAACTCTCCAAAACCACCAGAAGTAATGACAGATTTTCTAACCGCCAGACAAAACACTATACAAGAATGTGGTCAAACCAGAAATATACTATAGGAATATTGTTACAGTTGTTTTTAAGGTTGAATGTGCTCATGGGCTTAAGACTTTCATTAATGTTGAGAAATTTGGAGTTGGTAAGATTTAAAAAAAAATTTTCTTTAAATCGAGTCTTATGCTCATCATGTATCACTGTACATTAGTCAACATTTGAAGTGGATCAAAAAAGTTAAAGTTGTCCTAAGACAAGAATGCATTTTGGTTTCAGGATTATGGACAACTTTGATGAAAGGTTTTGATCCACTTCAAATGTTGATACTTCAAAAGTATAAGTGAAAACAATTACATGTAATTAAAATGAAAATTGAAGTAACTGTTTTCTATTTTAATTTATTTTGATATTTTGTTATTTCTGTGATGCCAAAGCTGGATTTTCAGCAGCCATTACTTCAGCCTTCTGTGCCATATGATCCTTTAGAAATCACTCTAATATGCTCATTTGGTTCCTAAGAAACATTTCTTCTTACTATCAATTGTCCTAATAAAAGCTGTGCAGCTTAATATTTTGTAGACAAATATTAAAAATTATAACACCTTTCAAGGTTCTTTGATGAATACAAAGTTCAAAATAACAGCATTTATTTTTTATCAATTAAAGGAATAGTTCACCCAAAAATGAAAAATACTTACCATCAAGTAGTTTCAAATCTGTATAAATTTCTTTGTTCTTCCAAACACAAAGGAAGATATTTTGAAGAAAGTTTGTAACCAGGCTGTTTTGGTCACCATTGACTCCCATAGTATTTTTTTCCCCTACTATGGAAGTCGATGGTGACCAAAACAGCCTGGTTACAAACTTTTTTCTAAATATCTTCCTTTGTGTTCAGAAAAACAAAGAAATTCATACAGATTTGGAACTACTTGTGAGTGAGTAAATAATGACAGAATTTTCATTTTTAAGTGAACTATTCCTTTAAATGCACCCTTGCTGAATAAACATACTAACTTATTAATTAATAAAAAATCTTACTGACCCCAAACCTTTTAGTGGTTTTGTACAGTAATAAATAAATAGTGCTGGGCAATGATTAATCGCATCCAAAATGAATGTTTTTGTGTACATATGTGAGTGTACTGTGTATATTTATTGTATGTACTGTATGTGTACGTATGTATATATACAGAGTATACACACATATATAAACAAAAACATTTATTTTGGATGTAATTAATTGTTGCCCAGCACTATAAATAAATAATTCAAAAATATTGTGTAAACAGCTGCCAGTTTGGTTGGATGACTTAAAGAAGGAGAAGAAAAGGACAGAATCCCATCTGGAATCTATTAAAAAGCGGCAAGCAAACCTGAATGTAAGTGAAACCCTGTTGGGAATTTGTTTTGATGGTGAAAAAAGTGATCTGGTTGGTCAGAAACAGGAAAAAAAAAAAATCTTTTGAGTAACAGTCTCTGATGAATCGTTCAGAATAAGAGCAGGGAAATATAGTGAATATCTGCCTGACAGCTAACTGTTCTAAATGTTAAATAACTAATAAATCCTACATCTCTGCTGAAGACAAGTTCAGAGGCGATGAAGCAGAAGGTACAGGAGTGCTTTGAGGAGCTACATATGGCTTTGCAGGAGGATGAGAAGGCTGTTCTGGACATGATAGAGCAAGACCGCCGGGAAACCAGCAGTAAACTAAATCGAATTTTTCAAGACTGGAATCAACACCTCAGTCTCCTCCAGAAACACATCAGCACTATTCAATCAGCTCAACAGAGCCCAGAAGAATCCATGAAGCAGGTATACCATCCAAGATATAACATGCTTTTAATGTCGTTGTAATAATCTTGCTGACAAAATGTTTGGATCACATATATTCTCTTCTGCATGGTCTCTGCTTTCAGCCATTTCCTGAGGATTTTACGTAAGGCCATATTTTCCTATTTTATGAACAGTAGATTTTGTGGTTGGTCCCTAATACACGTACTTATAGATAACTTATTTATGTTTCAAAACAGCATGTTCTGTTCAGTAGCAAACACGTTGTACATTTAATTCTATCTTCAACTAGATTGACTAGCTGTCGTAAGAAAATGGACCCAGCTGAAGAGGAGATAAAAATGAATGAAGAAAGGATCCATAAGCTCATGAAGGTTCTTAGAAACATCACAAAAGATCTGAAAGCCCAGCTCCAACGAAAGAACCTGCTTCTGGGTACAATACACTATTATCCCCCAAAACCCATAAATCACGTTAATGCAAAATATATATTCTATAAATATAAAATATATTATACGTATCATGTGCATGTGTATATAAACTGTTCAAAAGTTTGGGGTCAGTAAGATTTTTATAATTATTGAAAAATATATATTTAAAATATTTCTTATTTAGAAAAATATTTTATTTCAAGGTAAACTGGAGGAATAGTCTCTTCTAGCTGAGTGTGCATGTATATATATATATATATATATATATATATATACACACACACACACACACACACAAACACACACACACACACTTAGAATTGTTAAAAAAATTAAGAAAAATAATTAAGAAAATTCAGCTTTCCATCACAGGAATAAAATAAATGTTCAAATATATTACATTTGTTATTTAAATAGCAATAATATTTAATAAGTTCTTTTTAAAAAATCATACTGATCTCAAACTGTTGAACAGTAATGTATATCCTGCATACAATGTTAAAAAAAAAAATATATATATGTTTGAACTTTTAGACTATATTATATATTCCATAAATCCTAATGTATTGAAAGGATTAGCTAACGCACAACAGGAAATGTTAAGAATACGCTGTAAGTAAATTAGATGTTTCTGAATATTCTTGCCTTTCATCTTGACAGACTCCTTTAATGTGGCGATTGACAAACAGACCTGTCACAAACAGATCAAGGTGACCTCAGAAGGACGGGGTCTGTGCCTTTCCTCAGAGGACCGCTGTGTTCCCAGTGAACCTCTAAGGTTTGATCAGTTATACTGCGCCTTGGGCTCTGCTGCTGTTACATCTGGGCAGCACTACTGGGAGGTAGACGTGCACTGCTGTCCATCATGGGCTGTGGGCGTGGCTTATGGCAGCCTACAGAGGAGAGGACGGGACAAAGGTGCCAAACTTGGACGGAACAGGTGCTCGTGGAGTCTTGAGTTTCAGAACGGGCATCTCATGGCCTGGCACAACGATCGACATGTGGCACTACCCGTCACAGCAGCTCGGGCAGCACCAAACAGAGTAGGGGTGTTTGTAAAGTATCAGAAGGGCCGTCTGGTGTTTTATGATGCTGAGACTATGAGAACGCTACAGGAGTTTTCAGCCGTGCAAACGGCTGTGTTTGAAAGAGCACACCATCAGTTTATTGAGCCTCTCTACCCAGCCTTTCGCTTTTTTTTACCCAAAGACAAAAGCCATCATCATATGGAAATATGCGATCTCGGTCTTTAATTAATATTAGCAATAATAAAAAACAAGTTGTGCTGCATAATTTTTGGACTCTGATAAAACATAAAGTTAATATTTATTTTAAAAGTGAAAACTTTTCTAACATTGTTTTTGAACATTACTTTTGGTCTAATTAATACGACTCAAAGGTTTTGAACGACAATGTATATTATATTTCTTAAATAAAGGACAATCTTAATGAGCATTAACAGTTATTAATAGTGCAAGCATATAATATATAGGCCTATGTCTTGTACCAAAAAAGCAAAGGTTATCAAGGTAAACTGGAGGAACAGTCTACTCTTCTAGCTTATGCAAAACAATGGAAAAATAAAGTGTACTATTTAATAAAAATATATACTAATAAATAAATAACATAAAATACTCCTATCTGGTGTGGTACACACACTCTTAACAGAACTTAATTCTGTCTGTGTGGCTTGTTGCCTGTTACATGTACTTACTATTATAATAACAATAAATGATGCATAATTACATTCAAGTAACCCTAAACCAAAAAACCTAATCCTAACCCTAACCATATAGTAAATACATGTAGCTGATTAATATTACACAGCATTTAAATGTATAATCACACTGCAACAAGGACACCTTAAAAGAAAGTGTAACCGAATTATGTTGTATTGTGTTTACCTGTAATCAATATCCAGCAATAAACTCTTCATTGTAGGACTCTTGCCCTCCATATTTCGTAACTTGATCACCTCATGTAATCTGTGAATGTGTATGAGAGAATCTTCGATTATAAATTATATGTGGAGATATGTTATCGACTGTACGTTTTACTGACTGGAAAACATCTGCACACACTTTAAAGTGCCCGTATTATTGGTTATGAAAGGTTTATATTTTGGTTTTATCAGTCCCAAGCAATGGGTTAACATGCATGCAAGGTCAAAAAACACTTTTTCTCATAATATGCATTTATTTTTACCTTATTTGTTCAACGACTCCCAAGTGATTCGTTAAACTAATAATTTTTTCAAACCCCTCCAGTGATTGGTCGATTTAATTTAAAGCAGCGTGTGTAAGCTTTTACCGCTCCAAAAGCGGCACCTAGTGGCAAAGAATGAATTTGCATTTTCATTCAGACCAACGTGAAAAGATCAACTTTTTAGCAGGCGATATGCTAATGTTTCAATTTGACATCAATACGAAACGTCTTGGGACTCGTTTTTAAAAAAAGACTCGTTTCAATGATTCAGAGTCGACTCTTTCTTTTGAGAGACAATAACTTTATACACTCGTGCACTTTCAGATTTAAAACTTTGCAGGATGTTTTCATTCACACTGCATGAAAGGTCATTTTCAAAAATAGGAGCACTTTAAGATATATAGAAATTTGTTCAGCAGTGACTGCTTACACTTACCGTGGTGTCCCGACACAGAGAATTTTCTGGAAGCCTAACCCTAAGAGCATATCAAGGAGGAAATGACAGCTCCGATCCGCAAACAGATACTGGGCATTACTCTTCTTGTTATCTAGAGGACACAGAAGTAGACTGGGCCTTTTCAGTCGCTGCACTGTGACGTCCTCAGAAAGTGCCTTGTGTTTCGCATGATTCGCCCATTCCCCAGGAAGAATCAGCAGCTGACAGTCCACACAGAACCTTCTCTGCTCCAACGGGAGAGAAACAAACTCTCTAAATCTGTAGAAGAAACAAACACGCAAATATGAAAGATTGTGGTGAGTAGTAGGACCTGTGGCACTATTTTCGTTTCGGCTTTCAGTCATTTCCTCTTTCCATTAACAGACACGCCAGTATCTTATTTGAGTGTAGTTTTTAAAATAGAAGTTATTTACCTAGAGCTGTATTCCTGATGACTGAAAAGAGGCATCTTGGAGCGGTTCTGATCTTCTCTGGCAAGCATCCTTGCTTCTGATATCTGAAGCATAAATTAAATGCATCTAGTGAATGAAATATTAGTATTCATGCATGTGTTTTTGTCTACTTAAGTTTTCATTTTTGTTGTATTAATGTCTTACATGCTTTTGTTCAGCTGTCATGTTTAAGCTTATTATATTAATCCTATAAAGCTTACTATATATATCTGGTCCATAAGTTTCTAAACCTGAAAAACCTGATGTACACAATCTAACCACAATATTGTCAGGCTTTAAAGGATTTAATATATTCGTCTTAATTTATTCAAACTTAAGTTTGCTTAAACAGTTCTTAGTATTTCACGAAAGAACCTTTGTAAACATTTTACATTAAAACTGATACAATAATAAACACCATGTTAACCTTTTCGTCCGCCCACTGAAAAAAGTTGCAGTCTTTTCTGTCCCGACAAGCAGAACACGCGTAAAATCGCCTTCCTTGCTCCTCTCCATTGCCGGTTTTCTCGAACAACAGAGCTGGTCCTGGAAAAAGAACGTATCGATGATTACATATGGCATTAATTACATTCCACGATAAGAAAACTGACACGACACCGGTGAAATGATATTGATCTCATACCATGTGGACACCGTGGTGCCGTTTTGTCCCTTTCATTCTGAATAATCACTTCTATTCCGCCACTATCCACGACATCATCCAGTATTTTACCCATATTTGCCCAGAAACCTTACACGTGAGAATCAAAACAACACTCGCATGTTTGACAGGAGGCCGCCATCTAAATGGGTCGCACACATATGACGTCGCATGTCGTCGCCTAAACGCTTCAAGTTCTTTAATGATGTGATAAGTACAAATTTTTGTTGTTTACAAATTTGTTGTTGTTGTATTTGTATCCTATATTGAGAATCTTCCAAAATAAATAAATAAATAAAGAGTGAACTAAGCGCACCCAGGCCAATAAGTGGCGCTAGTGAACCTTTTAAGTTGGCGACTTGCCAATCGCTATTAAAACAGAAGAAGGTAATTGGTGAACACCTGCTCCGAATTGTGTACCGTTTATATAAAACCCCCCTGAAGTCCTGTCTTGTGTTATTATTAGCATGCCTCCACGAAGAACTAGGAAAGTCAGTCAGGATTCTGGCGGTCAGGGAGACGGGCAGCACAACTATGACCAGAAACTTAGACTTACCAAGAGAAAGGAGCTGTTTATCCAGCAGATTGAGAAGGAAGGTCAGTCGTATATTACAGTCAATACATGCTCTTTATGTGAACATATACTAACGAACCCAGTCTTTTACTTTGCACCGGGATAGCCCAGGACCGGGTAAATGAAATGGAGGCTAATCTGAACAAATTACTGGCCACAGTGGACCGAGTCTTCAAAATAGAGTTGATGAAAATGCCGCAGTCACTCCACACCACGCTGATAAAAGACCTGATGAATGGTGCGACAAATACAGAGCCTGTTTGTCCCGTCTTGATGGCTTTATTATTTATAATCTCTAATGTTTTTCAGATGATGACACGTCTGTGGGGGAGGTCACTATGGCGCTCACGGTAAAATAATAATTTTGCTGCCCTCTGGTGTTCGCTTAAGATAATCGCACCACTTACATGAGTACTAGGGATGGCACGGTTCATGAAAAAAACCCGAACCGTTCGGTTCGCTTGTCTCGGTTCGGTGCATGCATGCGTCGCACGGTTCGACGGTTCATGACATGCGCAAT
>JAUMHE010000061.1:8530356-8545893 GCA_032359235.1 Enteromius mattozi
TTTTTTTTTTAGGTTTGAGTTCTACAGTGGGCCAACAAAGGTCATCAAGTCAAAACAAGACTGCTCCAGTTGAAGGCCCAAAGGTACTGACCCTCCATATTGTCATCTTTGTGGGTTCCTAATTGAAACTTTACTTATGAGCCTTGCCATCACAGAAACCCATTAAGAAGACCCTGCACAACAGTAAGAGCACTGGAAGTCTGAGGTAAACCTTAAGTTTAAGTCTCGTCATTTTTAGATGGCTGTCTGTTTTTAATTTAATTTTTTTTCATTGGAATGGTACAATATGTAAATCTGTCACAAAGTAGTCTTTGGTAATGTCTATGTACAAATGGAAAAACTTATTTATTTTTCTGAGAATACAATGAATTGCACATTACTGTATGCTATATATTCAGGGCTGTACAGTGCGACATATGTTGCACGTGCTGTTTTACAAAAAAAAAAAAAAAGAAAAAAAGCCCACCACCATATTGCACCAATATGCCTCTCATTTGTTAGTAACTTTCTGTGAAGAAGAGAGAGAGGAAAAAAAAAAAAAAAAAAAAGTGATTGTGTATACCCTTTTTATAGTTGAAGATTTTGCAGTCCTGTGAAATCCCCTCAAAACACAAAATGTTAAAGAATTGAAATTAAAACACAACCTAGTACATTTTCCATTAACTGTCTCTTCTTTAGTCTGTTCATCCTGCAGAGGATTGTGATTGCTTTCGTGACAAATACCAGAGGGTTAGATTAGATTTTCGTAGGCTGCTTCCTAAAGTTTTGATCTTTGACAGGTGTGCCTCCACTGTCAGTGCAAAAAGAACCCAAGGACGAGTTGTCAAAATCAGTGATCAGGCATTGGGGTTAGGTAAATTCAGGTAAAGTTTTCTTCACACTTGTGGTTTTACCCAGGAGTTTCTTGTGTGGTGTGGGTTTTCACTAAAAATGCTGTTTTGTGTTGATAAACAGACAAATGAGTCGCTCTGTTGGTGACGAAATGACGGCAACAGCCACAATAGTAACTTCCCTTGGAGAAGTGAGTTTATATATATATATATATATATATATATTATATTTTAGTGTGTATAATAATAATAATAATAATAATAATAATAATAATAATAATAATAATAATAATAATAATAATAATATTATTATATAATATAAGCTTTAACAATGGTTATTTTTCCACCTTTTGAAGACACTGTTCCTTTCTGAAGACAACAAAGATGACATCAATGTTGAGTTGTTAGATGACTCGGCTGTACATCAAATGCAAAAACTCAAGGTGAGCAGTTTAAAATTTGTATAATTTCATGCGGTTGCTTAAAGTGACACTGAAATGTAGCATAACCAGATATTTGTGGTATTTGTTGCAGGATCTAATGGACTATCTGTGTAACAAAGTGGGCCACAATAACACGCGTTGATGACTTTTTTTTTTTTTTTCTTTTTGTTATCAATTACAGCTTGTGTTTATTTCATTTAAATGTAAATAAGCTATTGTAAAGAGATTAAATAAAGTGAGCATTTAATTTGGTCTGTCGTCCAATTTCACTCCCCTTTCAAAGACATTTCATAAAGCAGCTTTAACACTGCTGATTATTTGCTCTTGCTTCTCCATTGTGGTATTAGTGGTTGTCAATCTAATAATAAATTATTTATTTATTTTTTTTTTCAAAAAACAACTTGCAACAAGCTTTCATGCTTTTAACACTAGATGGCGTTATTTTGCTTCTGCACATTTCCCTGTTTTGCAGTTACTCAATATCATGGTTGATGCAGTGAACTAAAATAATGGTGTTAATCTTTTTCAACTTGGGTTTAACTTAATAATAAAAAATAGTAGAAATAACTGAAATAAGGTTATTTCAATTTAACCTGATGTGCTAAAATTAAGCTATACACACTTAAAGTCTTGATGGTTAAAGTTACTAACATTAAAATAAATGAAAATGAGCTAAAATAGTATATCATAGTACTGCTCAGTGCAGCCGTTTAAATGCATGTATAATTTAAGCCATTTTACATTCCTTTTCATATGCTAATACCTGTAGATTATTAGTGTTGCTTTGAGCATGGCGTCTCTGTAAGTTACTCATCCCACACTGTTTGTGCTTTGACTAATGGTGGTTATTACTTCAAGTGTCAAGTGGAGGCTTGTTGTGGGCCACCTGAGGCCCCTATGGGCCCCAGCTGTATCTTGTTACAGATACCTGTGTGGGCTCTACTCTTGGCACGATACAAATGGAAGTCCTCACTTTGGGTGGCGAGTCTTGCAAAAAATGTTGAATAATAATGACTGTTCTTTTTAAGTATTGCTGTGGCTGATCTTGAGTTTCATGCTCTCACACTTAAACTCCATTTCCCAGCTGCCCCGCTGTCACAGTGCGTCTCGTGCAGGAATGGTGCTGAGGCAAATACGCACACGCGCATCACAGCCACACGGCAACACCCCGCTCCTTCTCGCGCCTGCAAGGCTGCGCACTACGCTTATTAGCGATTCTACAGCGTATGTTAACGTATTTTCTTCAATTGGAGGTGCGAGGGCTTATTTCGCGATCTTTATTATTATTTCTGGTACCACGTTGGCTCGAGCACTTGTGCACCGGGAGGTTGAAAGATGCACGGAGCGCGTTGATGACTCGGCGTGAATGACGATCTAGAGACATACATGACATTGGACTCTGGAAAGGTCTGCGGATAACGATGAGCACCGGTGAGTGTGTTGGGAGAGCGTTGCGTTTACTAATCTCATTACCTAAAAGCCCGGAGATTTGTTTATGTCTGAACGCGGTAGTCTGGTTCCACCCACCTATCCACCAGCGCTCATTATGTTGCAGTGCAGCCCTGTTGTATGGAAATGCGTAATGTAGTGCTGTCAAAGGTGTATAGAGGCTGTCCCTTTTGTTTATCGTGTTCAGCAGGTCACAAGACTCCCTTAGTGTTCTGCAGCTGGTGTAAACGAACCCTTTAAGTTGGGGTAACTTCTTCTGGTTATTCTAAGGGTTTTCTAAGGAAAATGTTCTGTTGGGCTTATTTTGAGAGCTGGGACCTTTTATATATTTTAAATCTTAAGTCTGAATTGTGCTTCTCATTTTATAAAAATAAAGTAATAGTCATGATTTACCCCTTACACTGTCAGATGGATACCTGTGTACCTTCTTTACCCCTAAAGGTTGCATTGTACCTTAGATTAGTAATCTCTATTCTTCTGGCGCTATTTTGAGCCCTTGAAGAATTTTGCACTTTTTATTTTTTCCCCTGACAGTGTAGATGCATGTGGAAGTCTTATTAAAAGTTCAACCCGCATTTTTGATTTATTTAAAGGAATAGGTCTACAAATGCTGTTGTTCATTATGTGGTAGCTTATGTTAACACTGAGGGTGTTTGAAGGATAGTCTGCACAATCCCAGGTATTAGTTGATTTTGCTGTCAAGGTGGTCAATATCTCTAACCTTAATCAATGTTGTCTGTAGATACACGTTCCCTATTGTGTGGTAATGCACTGTAGCCTATATCCTGGTTGCATTACACAAAAGCATCATAAGTGGACTGAGACAATTTGTGGTAATACGTTGCTGTATATATTGTTAGGTTCTTAAAGTTGTTTAATTTTAATGGTTTAAAAAAAGAAACATTCTTTTGGAGCAGTATGTGAACCAAAATAGTGCATAACTTGGTTAATTTACTTTGTCTAACCTCATTTTTCAGGTCGGCATGATTCGTGCCAGAAATTCAACTCCTGTGGATTTGACTGATGTAATATCAGTGTACTAAATCATCATGGGAGTGACTTTGGACTGAGGCTAGTACATTAGGGCAGTCCTCAACTGGGTTTAGTTGATGCCTTGTATAAAAATAATTTGTCCTCAAGTGCTGTCCCAACACTGTGGCATGCACTTTTTATTTTTAGTGTATTTGTGTTCTTAACGTGAAAGATGAAAATTAATCCGGTGTTTACAGAACAAAATGCTGTGTGATTGGCACAGATTTTTCCCACTGCAGGTAAAGTAATTGTTTTATGGATTTATAATGCGTTAAAATCAAAATTTAAGTGGCATTTCACCTTTTGCAGTGTAAATTTGGCACTGGTCACCTGAATTGGTGCCACAATACTGAGTTTGATTGGATAAGCCCTTCGATATCTAAAACAAAAGCTGTGGACTTCTCATTTTTAAAAGCTGACAAGGCTCTTTATTTTGATTTTGATCATGTAGTTAGTTGTGACCCACCAGATGAGAACTGTTATGCAAGTTAAGACTGCGTTTTAGAAGGTATTTGGTTACAATTATAAAGATTGTGGATTTTGGCTCTTTTGCGGAAATGGAGCAGACTGAATGTAACATATTTACAGCTGTTAGAAGCAAATAGAGAAATAGCCGGTGATATCATTCCTCTTGCAGTAAGTCCCTGAGAAACAGGCACTAGCAATTAGCCCTGAAATCTAGAGTGGGCCTGTGACATTTTCCTTGTCCTGGTTTTATTGGTACGGACTGTGATGAATAAGCTGGAGGCCATTCCTCTCAAACACTTGCTACGGTAGGGACAAAATCAGACTGCTCATTTTTCACATAATGTTGAAGAATAGCGTAGAAGCTGTTTAAGGTGCCATTATTACCTGCAGAAATCAGAAAGGAGACACAAATTGAATATCACATAAAGTGTTTGAAATATACACCTTTGACTTCTGCATGAACCCTGCTGGTTTTGTAAATTGAGCCTTGGTTGGATGCATGCTGGGAGAATGCCATTTCATCATCAGCAGGTGTGTTTAAAGGGACACTTCAAGAACAGTATCGCCAGGGTTGCCAGGTTTTCACAACAAAACCTGCCCAATTGCATTTTGAGGGGTTCTTCTGGTAAAATTTGTGTTCCAGGGGCTAAATGTCACATCAATGGGGGTGCTTTAACCTGCACCAACACTGTTAAAGTAGCCCAATTCCATGGGAAAACTGGTGTATTTTACACACATAAAACACAACCCTCCCCATCAGCTCCTGACAGGAGTGAAATGTAGGCTGTGATGAAAGTGCAGCATGTTCAGTACATATTACAGTTGTTTACTAACCACATTAGTCTCATAAGCTGGCAACAAAATTTGGTCAAACTAACCGATTAGCTGAAGATACACGTTTATGAAAAAAAGACATCTTGGTAGACAAAAGCTCCATAAAGTTTTGAAAGTGATTTGTTGGAAATTATTCCATGATCTGTCTTAGACAGTCCATTCCATTGTTTTTATTGGTTAAGTATGCTGTCATGTCTAACCTGACCAAGATCTGTTGGTCGTTTGATGTGCATCAATGGGCCTGCTTGGAATGCTTGTTAATGGTGTGTGTGTATAATTTTTACATTTTATGATTTTTAGATTGCATTGTGCCACAAATGGTTTGAGTGACTTCTTAAAAAGCCCCCTCTACAAATTGAGGCTTATAAAGGTGAATCTAAGAAAGTCTTTAAATTAATAATGTCATGTTGCATTCATTGGTTTCCAATATCTAAACATTCATATAGTAAATGTTTATACTTTTGAAAAGAACAAATCTGGCCATGGCATACGAGTTGCTGTTTTTGATCCAAGACGTTTTTCCTTATTTTGCTCCGGAAGTAAACGTATAAGAATCCTTAGACTTTGCACTGGAAAACAAGGTAAAATAAATTAGGCTAAATTTAATGAGGATTTTATTTGTATTTAATCATCTTATGTGTATACAGAAACCTGTACGAAATACTTGAGCTGAGGTTTTACTCAAAGACAAAATTTTAATATGACCAGTTATTTGCACTTTTATGCAAAATAGGCTTCTGTTTACCCATCAAACCCTAAAGGCAAGCTGTCCAAAGATGACCTGCTGCTATACTTGTGACTCTGTGTGTGTTTGTGTGTGTACGGGTCTCTGTGTGCATATTCTGCCTCAATAACTTTCTTCAAATGCTCAGAATAACTTTTCGCTCTGTCACATGTTCTTATGATTGTACCAGGCCACTACACAACCATAATAAAATTCATATGATGCATTTTCCTTTGAACATCATTATTCTATTGGAATGTAGCTCTGCTACATTTAGTACTGCTGAGTCAGCGCTCTAGAACAGTTTGCTTGTCACCCCAGATGGAGGCTCATCTGGTTTGACCAAATTTTGTTGCCAGCTTTTGAGACTGAAATGGTATCAACCATTTTGCAAGCAGTTTGCATACATGTATACACTTTCCTTTAATACACCTTGAATATGTCTAAATATATCTTCAGGCTGAAAATTTCGTCTGATCAAGCATGTCTCTTATCCCAACAGTCAAGGAGGCTCCTTTTGGTTCAGCAAAAAACATCTAGCTGAACTGTTTTGTGTGCCATGTAGGGTTCTTGAATTGGCTCTGTGGTGGTTATTTGCAGATTAAAAACAATGTTCTAGATTGTGTGTTAGGCTTAGAAATTAACTTTTCAATCAGGTTGCCCGTGGAATTGATGGAAAAAACCCCCCTAAAAAAACCCTTGTTGTTAAATGTAACCGTTGTCTAATGGCAATTATGTAAAAATAAATTTAAATGAATCAGAAGATTTTATTTTAATGAAGAGAGAACCATTTTTCTTACTAGCATGAAGATGAGTAGATGCATTTAGTTCTTTTTATCTTTTTATTATTTTTCTGGTGGCGCTCAAAGCCCTTGATTATTTTAAGAGCTCTGTGTGTGTGTGTGTGTGTGTGTATTGTTGGTGTATCTTTTGACATGGCTTGGAATGTTGCAGTAGAGTGTAGTGATTCTCTACCATCACCCCTCTCATCCAGAAGAGAAGTATCCAGAAGAGTGCTGCTGAGGTTATGGGAACAAATCCAGAATATAGCACCCTCATGCTAAACCGATAGGTCAGGTCTGATTTTACTGGTGTTCTCAGCTTAGGAGCTATAAATCAGCAGATGGAGCAGAAAGATTGGATTTTCTTTTTGGGGTTTGTTGTGTGTTTTTTGTGTATGTTTTGGTTAAAAATTTGAAGTGTAATTTGCTGTGAAACTTCAAAAATCTTTGTGAAACCTTAACTCACTACAATCGTTTTAGTAACACATTATTTTTTTGAATAACTATGAATTTTTGCTAAAGACAGATTTAAGAACACCCTCGCTGTCATTAGTTGTGCAAACGGATGGTGTTAGTCAGATAGTGTTGCCGTGTCAGGCAGGACGCTTTTCGATACAACTGTATTTGATAAAATTAGTGCAGTGCATTTTTGAAGAAATAGCTACTCGAGAAACAGCAGGAACTTCCCACATCTGTTGTTCAAACTATGAAAAACTGATGTTAATGATGGTGTTTGTGTAATAACTTCAGCTAATTAATCAGTTTAAGGGTGAGTGGATGTCATATTTCACTGCAAATAAAGAGAAATTACTCCCAATATTTTTGTTTTCTGATATTTTGTTTTATTTCCAGATGTTTGATTGGCTTTCATTTGATAAAATGTTGCTTACCTTCTCTTGAAAAACTAAAAAATGTAGAATGATTAAGATAATTACCAAAAAACAAGCAAGTAACGCACTGAATTAAACATGACATTTTAGAAAGACTGAAGCCGTATTTTCTAGTAAAATTTAGTGTATTGGAAATCTAATCTTTGGTTTATTTACAACTTCAGAATCTTTAAATGGTTTTATTACAATTTCCATAATCTAATGTACTGTAGTTCTCACCCTCAGCTTCATGTGTTGCTGAGATTTAACACCTGAGCACCGCTGCTGCACTTTAGAGGAGTCTCCGGTTACGTGGCGAGAGTAAAGGACCTCTGTAAATTATTCATGACTTGAATCTTAAGGGTGTCTGAGTTGGAGCAAGCAGAGTACATCCCCCATCCCTGTTTCTCTCTCTTATCTCTCTCCGTCTGTGGCCCCTATTACTCTCTCCATTAGCTCAGGCTAAGAGGATGTAGGATGAAGTTGAAGTAAAAGTCTTTTAGAGGACTTTTAGATCAAAGTGTAAAGAGTGAAGTTGAGCTATTTTCACACTAGCAGTGTCAAAGTAGCAGTGGATCCTGATAAGGTCTCTATTCATTTCAGACACTGTCCTTTACACACATTAAGTATACATATACACACATACGATTTGATTTCTTTTATTACTAAAAATGCTTTTAAACCTGTTTACTTGGATATATCCAGAAGAGGTCATTCATGTGTAACACTTATGTTTATAGATCTGGTTGGGTATGCTAAACTGCTTAAGTGGTTGTCAACATATCTGCTTCTGGCAATCCTACGTCTATTGATCATGATGTTCAGATGATAAATAGCCTGAAAATAACTTATGATATTTGCAAGCAACTTGATGATGATGACTGCATACAGTGAAGAAAACACCCACATGGTGTCAAACTTTTAGAATAAATCATCTCGATGGACAGAAAAACGAGCATAGATTAGTCAGGCACATGTTCTCTATCTTTGCAAATCATACAAAGGGAATTATGTAATGTGTTTTCTCTGAAGGCCAAGCTTGGCTCGCTCACTCTATCGCTCCTTTTTTTTCTGTTTTGCCATCTCTCACTTTAGAACAATGCCTCTTTCATTATTTTTTTCCATGGATTGCCAGCACAGATTTTCAGCAGTGTCTAAACAATCATTTTTAAGGGTGCTGGCAGAAACTCAAGCCAAATGTTTATTGCAGCAAATTTAGCATAGGGAAAAAAAAATTATAATTAATTGTTTGGTTTTCCATTTAACATGGATCTTTAACTTTGCTAAAGTGAATCTCTATGGAGACGAGAAAAACATCCAAATTTGTACTGACGTAAGTGTTGGAATTTGAAATGGCTCCTGCTTTTATTGCAAAAGCCCCTGACAGGTGCTAGCTGCCCATACACAAGCCTGATCATTATTCAGGACTTATAGAGGACATGTGAGAGAGCGCGATAGCATTATGACATTGACTCATGCTCTGCGATTAGACATCAAAGAGTGATGGAGCTGAGGGGTCTTCAGAACTGGAAAAGATTTGAGTCCCTCCGACTTCATGAATGCATTAATTAAATGGACCGGGTGTGTGAGAAGTTCTGCGGCTCTTAAATTCCTGCCATGACTCTGTTCATATTTCAGAACTTTCATTAGGGCAACTGCATTCAAGTGTGGTCTTGCTAATAGAGCTCTGACGATAAAATCTCAGCTTGAAACTGTTGTTACAGGCATCCAATCCATCACGATCCAGTCCTTTTCCAAGGAAAGGTAGATTCAAAATGACAAGGAAAACACAAACAAGTCAATATAAGACATGAGCTCATGTGGAAAGCTATGTAGTAATAAAATAAAGCGCTAGAGTCAGATAGGGCTGAGTGTGGGATAGCAGCGGATGCAACTGGTTACTCTTATATATATCCTAAGGTGTCCTATATATATCCTAAGATACACAGGCGTGTCCTCATTTAATGTAATTGTAGGCTATATTATGAATAATGTGAAGAGGGGGGGAACCCAACAACAAAAAAAAGAAATCATGGAATATAAAATATGCATAAAATATATTATAATATATTTTGATGACATTCAGTGTCATGTAGACCTGATACAAGTGTATATTCTAAAACGCGGAACCCTTTAAATGTATGCAGGCAGCATGTTTCTCACGTTGATAACAGGTTGAAACATTGTTTTTTTTCCTAACTGTGCTAAATGATAGTCCAGCTGCGTACCTCACACAGAGAAAATACGGTAAACGCCCTCAGATATTTGGGAAGGGGTGTCATGTTTTTGATCGAGAAGCTTCTATTTATAATGGATTGCTGCAAGAGCTCGAGTGAGGCGGGAATCATATGACCTGCGTTCATTCCTGTAGTATCGCTGTGACACGCGCTGTGTGAAGCGCATTTCTGCGACGCTCGCGAAAGGAGCAGCATTAACATGTACCAGACCACCGTGCTCCACTGAGATACTGTCGGATATATAGATATATATTAAAACAGCGGGCTTATTCTCTAATTTGCAGAATAGACGTGATTACAGGAGACGATGCCTGAAGAAAAAGGTAATGTTGCGTTTTGTTTTTAGTGTTTTTTAAAAAAAAAAATTATTAATTCAAGTGGCAGTTCTGTCGCTTTTGTAATGGGATCCTGTCATTTACATGTTGCTTATATCTTAGTAATGTCGAGGCTTGTGATATACTGCAATGTTATGATATTCAGCCTATTTGTCATCTCTCAATTTTGAGCTATAATGATGATGGCGTTATTATTCATCGTACAATTTGCGACTGTAAATTTGCTAGTCGTGCTTTTCGTATTTTAGATTGAAGCTTTGCAAAACATTATTATGATGGCTGTCTATTAAAACAACAATAACAATCCACCTAGAGAATATGCATGGTTTTGGCTGAAGGACACGCTGTTGCACTCCAGGAGCTCAGATGCAATCTGGCCTCGTTGGACAGCAGTCTAAAGAGGTTTTGCTTGTGTGTGTGTGTGTGTGATAGGAGACAGTGAAAACATGGAGGGAACAGGGGGGAACAGATGCTGACATGTAGTTATTTTTTGAGTGCCAATTAAAGAGAAATGTGTTATTAGAGGTTTGCATGTTTAGTACTTTTAGGCTAAAAACCAAGGATTTATTTTGATTGTCATGTTTAGACACTGCAATGTCTGAAAAAGAAATGCGGATAATTGTTTTTTTTTTTCTTTTTTTTTTTTCTTTAAATGTGTACAGTGTTCATTAAGGTTGTTAGCAGGAAAAAATTGAAAATTTACTGTGAATTCGTGTTAATGTAGAATTGTTGATGATGTAGATAAGCTTGGTTGGTTGCCTGTGTACAACATGTGATCTTTTACTCTGCAATTAGTTTTAAAAACATTAGCTGTTTTTAAATATTCAGAAAACATTAAAAACAGAAATTGCGGATTATCCAGTGACATTACATCACTTGCTCACCAATGGATCCTCTGTAATGAATGGGTGCCGTCAGAGCAGCTGATTTAAAAACATCACAATATTCCATTGACTGACTGAAGTAAAAAGCTGTGTGTTTGTAATAAACAAATCTATCATTAAAGTGTTGTTAACATTGAACCGTTGCCTCCTTGATTCAAAATATCGCTTTTTGCACTAAAAAGTTGTCTCCTCTGAATCAGGAGAGAAATATGCCCAGATCAAGCAACAATAGTTCTAAAGTTATAGTGTGACATTTATCTCATTCTGACAGCTAAACAGTAGATAATCAATAATCAGGCAGTTTTGGCACACAACATGTTGATATCACGAGCAATGCTCTAAATTGCTTGCATGGCCTTACTGTCACACTTTCAGAAGGGCAAACACATCCAAGTCATGATATAACTGTTGGAAGAGTCTCAGCAGCTGCAGAAATACCTTAGTGTTGACCTCGGTGACAGTAAACAAACTCTCTTTCTGTCATTTGCCTTTTCTCTAATGCAGGTAAACAAATCTGAAAGACATTAAGAAACCAAAGGGTAGTTGTTATATTTGCAATTCAGAACTTGGTTTCTACAATCCGTTTCTTGCTCTGCAAACGTAATTGTGTTTCATTCGAAATTTGGTGTATCAATGAACATAAGTGCACAAATATAATCTGTGGCATCGAGTTTGGTTTTTTTTACTACCACAATGAGTGAGACTTAGATTAAGTGCTTTAAATCCATTACTGTGGTTCCTGTTGTTGTCCTCCCTGGCAGAAAGCTGCTGAAATGGAGTTACCTCTGGTTGCCTCAAAATGGGCACTCTATGCTCATGAGCGTGTAATTTGCTTTAAAATCCTTTAATCATCCTGCCATGTCCGAAGATCATCCTCACACACACACACAGCTGCAAGCCTTGTGGACAAATTAGTGCTTTAAGTTTCTTACAGAGGGATGTAAGCATCTCTTGGAGTATTTGCTGTGACTTTACTACCGAAATCTTTTAATTTTGCGGGATTTTCCTCACCAGTCCACAGTAAGCTACTTGTTTTTCCTCAGCCGTCTGAAAATCATTAAACATTTAACTCTTAAATTAAATGAAAAGGAGTGTGTACAGCTGCACAATGATGTGTGCACTAGCTTATGGATTTCAGAGTTATACAAAACTATTATTTAATAACACTTTCTTTAATGTAATCTTTGGCAAATCTTAAAATGAATATAGTTTTTTAATACTATACATTAAAATATTAATATATATATAAATATAAATAATTTAATTTGTAATTGTATAATACAATATAATTTAATTTAATTAATGAATCATTTTATTTTGTAGTTACTTTTAT
Source organism: Enteromius mattozi (assembly GCA_032359235.1). Classification (NCBI taxonomy): domain Eukaryota; kingdom Metazoa; phylum Chordata; class Actinopteri; order Cypriniformes; family Cyprinidae; genus Enteromius; species Enteromius mattozi. Next base: position 8,542,577 of record JAUMHE010000061.1, read on the forward strand.
TTACAAAAAATTGTATAATTTACCAAGTAGTACAACAGTTTTATACTATGTTTTTATAAAGTGACTGCCATTAAATAAAAATAATAATCAGACTGATTTCTTATGATCCCTCATCCCTTATTAATACTGTTGCTACCTATAAAATAAATGCTTGATGGTGTCATTGGATGCATAAATTATGATTCTTTATGGCTGGATGTGAATGAAATATGTTTGAACTATACATAATGTCTTGTTTAATTTTTTTCTTTCCATATTTATTTGTCTTACTCTCTAGAAACTTCTCATTGGGTGTTTCACCTTGCACAGCTGATAACCTGATGAGTGACATTTAATACAGAAGAATCATCAAAATGTGACTGTGACCGTTATAGGTCACTTCGAGTTCAAGACGTGACTCAATACGTTTCACAAACTTTTCAGTAGAAGTCAATGAAGAGATGGTGAATGCAGGAGATCAAAATATAAACCCCTTCTCATTGCTTATAGGGAACATCAAACAGCTTTGACACGCGCAGTGTGAAATTTAAGGAATGGGGCTCTTATATAACCCATAACTACAGAAGTAAGCTGCAGTATTAAATTATGCCGCAGCACAAGAGTAATAGAATGAATGTTCTAGTATTAAAAGACTCACTCATACCCCAAAACCCACAATTGCATTTGCAAAACAAGTCAAATGACGAGTGATTTTTGGCTAGTTGAATGGCAGAGAGATCCTGTGGTTGGAAATTTGAGCCTTTCAGATACACAGTCATGTCAGCCATGCGCATGGACCTCAAGCAGAATGTAGTAGGGCATGATGGAATCCCCACGGGTCGACTAGATGCTCTATTTATGGAGAACCTGCTTAAAGATGGATGACTCTGGCTGTATGAACGAGCAGTGTAAGGTGTGTGTGTGTGTGTTTAGCGACATGTGGAGCAAACTCCTCCCTTACGCTGACCTTTAGTTGGTTGCGCTTACAGAGGTTTTGATGATATATGATGTGGGCATCTAAAGCATGCAGATGAGTGTATGAAGAGAGCGGGTGCGGCGGTGATAGGGATCTTACTACTGCAGTACTGCTTCATGCCTTTATTACTTTAACCGCAGATCTTTGGCTCAGGTTGAAAGGAATCAGAGATTTGGGAAAACTCTGGATTGTTTTTGTACTTCATGAGAACTTGATGATGATCCACCCTGACTTATCGAGTTCTTATCAGAGGAGATGTGGTTAGGCTTATAAGATTCAATCACTGTTTTCTCGCTTTTATGATGTGGTTTGCCAATTTATGGAAGCATTGTGCTGGCTGGAACCACAATCTCTTTATACACTCTATAATAAATGGGCTTTTACACTTGACAGACATTGTGAATTGAAAGCTTTAGTAATAACTCACCCTTACTTTCTTGTGCATGGAAGGAATTAAAGGAATTATGTTTTTTTCCATGCATTTTGTCTCATTTTTTTTTCACCTCTGAATAAATCCAAAACATGTTTTTTTACTGTTTAAAGAAAAAAATGCAAAATAATTGCAAAAAAAAAAAAACAATTACAAAAATTTAACACTGAACAATTCTAGTAGACATTATACTAACAAAGTGCAATTTAATTTAAAATAATTTTTTGGTTCATTTTTGAGATCCTCTTCTTGAGTCAGGCATGTGTTTTTTTTACTGTACAGGTAAATTCAGCCTTGCTGAACAGAAAATAATTATTTTAAAACATTATATAAAAAATATTACAGATCCCAATTTAAACACTATGTGTGAATATTACAATGTATTATAATGTATTTGTCCTTCCTGTTCCCATATATCTTTGTTTGGTTATATGTTTGGTTGTGGTTATAGCTGTAATGTACTTGGCATTCATTAAATGCATTGACCTCCTTATGAGGGTTGATGGGACTTAAAGCTTGCTTTTCTATATTGGAAGTGTACATGTCCACTGCTGTTTAACAACTCTATCTGATCTGTGAAAGCAGGAAATAGCTTGTGCTTTAAAACATTCCCAGCATGCTGTTTCTGGGATTCAGCCACACAAGAATCTCTCTTAGGATCTATAAAAACAAGTTGATGTAGTGGAGGTTCACAGAGCGCACTTGTGTCAAGTATAAAGGAGATGTTGAGCCAATAGGTGGATTAATAGTACAGGTAAAAAGGGATTGACATATTAGCCAGCCTGTTTCTGTTTTGAATGACAAAGAGGTGTCCTATACTGTGTGAGCACTGTGTGACTTGGCAGATAGGTTGTCTTTCCCAGTGACACACACAAACACACACACTCATTCAGTGATTTCTATAGTGTCCTTCCAAAGCACTTCTATCTAATTAGAGTCAAAGGCTCAGTAATTGTGTGTGAGCAAGCTGAAACCAGCAGCTCGTACAAACTTCTCAACGAATGAACAAATACAGGTTTTTGTTTTTTACAGGTCCTCTGAGAACAAGCAAAAACAAATTTGTCTGTAGCCATTTATCCTATAGACTTCACAAAGTGAATACCTGTTGTGAAAATCCCACTACAGAAAGGAACAGGACGTCCAACAGAACCGGTTTTGCTACACACCCTTTTAAAACAAGAGGTTGAAGGTCTTTCTCTAGCTGCGTGTTGGACAGTATTATAAAGTGTTTGTTTGAGTTTACACGCCTTTGTAATGGAGAAGGTGTGAATATTGAATGCCAGACGGGCGCAAACGCCAGCTTAAAAATTTACAAAGGAGAGCAGAGCCCTGATGTCATCCATGTCTACTGCAAACTCATCTTCACTGTTACAGTGATTATCTGTGAACCATGGTGTGAGAGGGTGCAAGGTCATGTAATATTTTAGTATAGATCCCGTTTATGATCTGCAGGGGAAAAAAAACAATAATGCATTCCCATGACATTAATCCATTCTCTTTTTTTCGTTTAGTTTTTTTTTTTGCAAACTTTCCCAAATATCAGAAAATTCACAATAATATGATTTAATAGTATGAATAAACTCCAAGATTTACATTTAGAAGTAGCACATTTGCACGCTATTGTTCAAATTATTTTAAGTTGCCATTTATTTTTTTTATAAAACTAGATTTCATTTTATTTATGTATTTAGGTTTTAGTAACTTTTATGTGCTATTGTGCTTTTTGTTTTGAAATATATATTTTTTTTAGTGCTTTTAGTACTTCAGCTTATATATTTATTTTTACATATTTATTAAACATAACATATTGTTCATAAATATATACATGTATGTCTGTTTATTTATAAATACACTCCCGTTCAAAAATTTGGGGTCAGTAAGATATTTAATGGTTTTTAAAGATGTTTCTTCTGCTCATCAAGGCTGCATTTA
>JAUMHE010000061.1:8547720-8569770 GCA_032359235.1 Enteromius mattozi
AGCCTTGATGAGCAGAAGAAACATCTTTAAAAACCATTAAATATCTTACTGACCCCAAATTTTTGAACGGTAGTGTACATAATAAATATACACAACACGCACACATTAGGTAAACAAAAACGTTTTTGGATTTAGTTACCAATAACTGCTGACTTTACCCAGGGTTTAAAGATTCATTGAGGAAAAAACAAAACTCATAGTTTTTTTATTTTTTTAAAGTAAACTGTAGACTTCGATGATATTCTCAGATGTCAAAAATTGCATGCTACATTAATGTTTCACCTAAAAATAAATGGATTAAAATGATTAACATTTAAACTAAAAAGTTTTTAAATAAAATAATAATAATAAAAGTAATTATGGGTAGTTGACGGATCAATGTGTCATATGGTGTGACAGCAAAAAAAAAAAAAAAAAAAATCAAACATTAAAGATAAACCTCACTCATATATTTGTAACTTTATAAATAAAGATACTTTTTTTCCATGTTATCTGTATGTTAAGTTTTTTTCTTACAATTTTGCTATGTCACACCGTAAGGCTGAATTTGTCAACTACCCATATATATTTTATGTATTCAAAATAATTACAAATTTTCGATATTGACTTTTCAGTGTCTAAATTTGCATTAGCAGACTAGCATATGTGCCTTGATTAATGTGGTCAGGTTAGAATAGTATAGTTTGTTGACTAATTTCTAAACGTTTCTATACCTATTTTCTCACTTTATCTCCACAGCGTTTCACCAGCAGGCTGTTCACAGTCCCCTGGAGCAGCAGAAGGGACAGCGTCAGAGTGGCCCTATCCCGTGTCAAAACTGTGGCAAGCCCTGCAAAGGCGAAGTGCTCCGGGTGCAGAACAAACACTTCCACATCAAATGCTTTGTCTGCAAAGGTAACACATCAGTCACGACCCACTCACTCCATCTAGATACTGTTATTGTGTGGCAGTTTTCAGACAGTTATCAAATAGCTTTCGTCTTAAAGGAATCTTGAAAGGTGCTTTGAACGTACAGCTTCTTGAACCTGAACGCAAAACAAATGTGATGAAAACATCAAGGGACTTTGTTGTGCAGCGTGACACTGTATTTACATTAACAAACTCAATCAATCTCCATTTACGGGGAGGGTGGGGTGCATATTGTGCCAGCGGTCTCCCACAACCATAGAGTAGAGAGGACGTTTATTAAGGCGACAAGGTTTCATCTGTTTGCGATCTGAGTTCATCAAGAATAGCTCCAATTAAGCTAAACACATGTGTCACTCAGGATTCTTGTTTTGTCTGTGTATGTATGTGTGTCTGCTTGTGCATAAGCAAGATAATTTCTCCCAGCACCGGCTGTTTTCAGCTTGATGATGTTGTGAATACAGAAAGGGGTTGCTAGGTGACCTCAGGGTTGAGACAATGTTGTCATCTTAATAGAGTTTAGCACATTTATTCTTACCTCACAGCATCAGTCAATGCGGTTACTGCACGCCATCAGTCAAATTGCAGTTGCTGCTCTTATTTTTTGTTGATAACCTCCCACCCGTAACTCTTATTGTTGGAAGTAACTCTTATAAGCTTTAAGCTAGCACAAATAATTATGGATTTAATAAAGAGTTGTTAAGGCTAGTTTTGTAAAAACAGAATAGACAGTTAAAAGCAATTCACTCTTATTTTGTGGATGGGTGTGTATTTAGAAAAAGTTTGCATTCTCTAGTCAACGTGTCATGCTTTTTATATTATAGACATGGATATACAGAAGCATTTAATTCAACAAGAAAGCTTTAAATTGATCAAAAGTGAGAGTAAAGAGATTTTCTATTTCCGCTGCTCTACTTTTAAAGAATCTTGAAAAAAATGATCAGTTTCTGCAAAAATATTAATCAGCACCTATAATGAAGGAGACAGGGACGTGCGGATCCATTCACGGGACTTTATTGAAATACATGGTCATACAGGTGGGGTCTAGATGACAGCGAACAGGAATGGTGGAGGCAAACACAAGAATAGTCCGGTACAGTAGCAAGGGTCGGTCGAGCGGTGAACAATATCCAAATGGGGAAAAACAGAGCAAAAATCCAAAACAAGGCAGAGGTCGGTACACGGGCAAAACAAAACACAAGACTAGGCAAGACAAGAAAACGCTTGACACGAGATAAACTCAATGCTCGGTGGAGACTGGAACACAAACGACTCCTTAAATACACATGATAAACAATAGGACGAGATGATAAGGGAGGAGGAGCTAATCAAAAACCATAGTGATAAACAAGGGGGCGGAGACACAAGGGAACAGACAGTCTAAGATCGCGACAGGAAAACACTGACTGGAATCATAACAGCACCACTGTTTTTAAGAAAAAATGTACTTAAGCTGATAAAAAGGTTAAAAAAAGTATACCTTTTGAAAAGGTATACTGCCGAAGTGACATTTTTTGTGCATTTTTTCAGCATATTAAAGTGATTTCTGAAGTATTATGTTAACTGAAATTATGTGATAGCTTTTTCATCACTGAAATACATTACATTTTAGAGTATATTTAAATAGAAAACAGTTATTTTAAAGTGTAATTATATTTTAAAATATTTATGTTTTACTGTATTATACTGTATGTTTTTATTAAATTACTTTTAACTTTTAAAATGTAGCGTATACAGTTGACTTTTTTATTGTTACTTTTAATATTGAGTTTACTTAATGGGCATTTTTTATGATATATTAGAGTTTCTGCATTAGTAATTACAGAATTATTATAAAGGAATCTCCGAATGATTATTTCTTAATTAAAGAAGACTTTAATGCTGGGCCCTCAAATTCTTCCCAACTTTCACCCCATTAGCATTGACAGTGGAGAGACTGGGATTTTTACTTTTATTCATCCAAAATGGTTAATAAAATGATATAATGGGTGCATTAACAAAAAAGTGATTAGCAAGGAATTTCAGTATCTCTAGACATTAATTGCTAAGCCTTTAATTGTTTAAAGCTTGCACTTACTTAAATCTTAAATCGTAATTGATTCTTTAACTTTAGCAATTACAAATACAATACCTCATTGTTTTTTTCTTTTATAGGAATCATTCTAGGAACACTGGTTATGTGGGCGGGTGTTGTTTTTATAAGTGTGTTTGAGAGTGTGTCTTTCCAGCACTGTCACACCACCTTCAACTCATTTGTTATGTAAAACATCAAACAAACCAGATGATATTGCTTCATTCTAAGATGTTTTGGAGCCTTCGTATGGAGGTCTGGAGAAGGACAGAGACACGTGGGGGAATTCAGTTATCGTAAAACTGCCTGTATTTGTTTCATGCACACCATGACAACATGGCAATTCTATTCTGCACAGTGGGGATTTCATTGCTCCATAAAGGCTGGACTGAGCACGCCCAATGCTCGTTCCAAACATGTGAGCTGAAATATATATTTCAATCAAAATAAGCATGTATATGCATAAAAAATCTATATACATGCAGCTTTCTTAGCCGGTTTGAATAGAAAGGAAAATATTTGTAATGTATATCATTATGGACATAAACATACCCTTAGTGCATGATTTTATGTAAATTGTAGTAATCATAAATGTAACTTGAGAGGGATATCTATTCAAAACTAACTCAATATTAATAAAGCATATCAAATAACAACCATTTAAAGATCTTCTAAAATGTGCATGTTCTGTGTGTATTTACTTCTGCTAAAATGTATGACCTACACCCTACTGAAAACACCCTGACTTTTGTTTGCCTAAATCCCTTAGTGATTCTTTTTTTTTTTTTTTACAACACACAGATACACACTATCCACACACACACAAACCACAGTAAAGTCTTAAATCTTGATACCTCATCTTGGGAAAATGTTGCAATGATTGAATTCGAATTCCTAAGTCTGTGATTTCCCGAACCTAAAAAATTCCTTGTATTTTTGCCGAGGCAGCCTGTGTCACTTCTCCCTTCTCTGTCCTCACAGCACTAGAGTTCAACATCTGAAACATGAAGAGCCTCATATATTTATAAGTGTGTGATTGGCAAGTGATATGCTTTCTGTAGGTCTGTATGTATATACACTTTTATGCACGGACATTCTCATCGGACTAGCTTTGTAATTCAAAAATATTTTGATTAGTGTAATTATGTTATGTATAGAGAGGTTTTTAAATACAGTAATATAGAATTCGTATTTACAGTTAAGCTATGTCATAATATACGCTATAATATGTCTTCTGTTTTATCTTGGATTTTTGGTTTGTTTAGTTGTCATTTCAGTGTTGTTTCGGTAGTTTTTAAATTAATCCTCTAAGTACATATTTCCCAGTTAAATGAAATCATGCCACTTTGATTTAACACACAAAATTAAATTGTTTCCCACAACAGAGCACAATGTGTTTATGTGCTCAAGGCTATGTCAAGTTTCTCATCTCAAACTGTTTCCCACTGCACTCTCTTTATATAACAACTCCACAGATCCAGAAGGATTCAGCAGAATTAATAAATGACACACTTTATTTAGTTCCTCTTTTAGTAGCGCTCATCAGGGATATTTAGCCGTAGAGGCTTTCTATTCATAATTTAGCACTAATAACTCAACAATGGTGCGTTGAAGCCATGGATGATGTGAAATGACAAATATGGATTTTCCCCATTCTCTGACATTTTCATTGGATTTGGGAAGACTTCCTTCTGTAATCCCATCTGTCACATTGGATTATGATCAGCTGAGATTTACTCAAATAGCATTGAATATCAGGATGCAACTATGCTTTGTATGTACTAATAAACAGCCAATATGTTAACAATAGGGTGCTATAATAATCAACTAGTTAATGCTGAGAATTGGTCCCTATATTAAAGTATATATACACTATAGACAATTAAATGTTTTAGTTAAAAATGATTTATTTTAGTGTTTCATATATGTTATATATATGTATATATATATATATATATATATATAAAACATTTAATAAAAATTAATAATAAGCATATTAGAATAATAAGCAAGTGAGACTACGATAATTGCTGAAAATTCAGCTGTGTATTCATTCACTCAATGACACTATAAAATACATTAAAATTGAAAAAAATTTTAAATTGTGACAGTATTTTAGGATATCACTGTTATACGTTATTTTAAGTAGCGTGAGGTGTTTCTCAATAACATTTAAAAAATCCTGGTATTACAGTATTGTTGTTTAACATTATAGGTCATTCCAGTAATTTAAAGCCAATCTATGTTATGTCATTTCACATCAGACAATATGGTAAAAATGGTGTGGGTATTTTGTTTCTGTTTTTGCTATCTCTTTTCAAGGCCTGCAGGAGTGCACATTCTACATATCACAATAACACTAATACCACTAACCCACTTATAAAGTCGTTTTACACTCACTGAACCTCAGATGCAAAGATAAAAAGTTTAAAGTGATACAACAGTATTTAAAGTAACATGCGCTATGCAAATATTGCATATTGCCATATTGCAAATAACATCCTAATAATACAATAACAAATACTGGTATACACCCTTTCTCCATTTGACAAAAGTCAAATGAATTTAGCTTTGGATAGGTGTTAAAAGATTCTTGATGCTTAATTGGTGTTTAATTGTCATAAAAGCTAAAAATGGATAATGAACCGTAATTGATCATAATTAAACACATTTCGCTTTGCTCTATTTTATATATATGTATGTGTGTATATAATTACTGCTGTCGTGTAGGCTAAGTACTTATTCAGTGCATTAGTTTGTCTGGCTAGTAGCCCAGGGCTTTCATTTCAGTGTCTACAGTATGTGCTTGTTCAGAGATGCATTTTCTGATCATATTCCATTTTCTCTGCTGTGTAGACAGTCAGCTACATGTAGTTACATGTCCAAGCCTTCTTCATTATACTAGTGCACACTAATTTGCTCTCATGTGTTAGTTATTGATTAATCGCAGGTCATTAGAGACACTCAGCATCATGTAGAACAGAACACTCTGTGCTGTAGTGCAGTGAACGCTCAGGACTCTCAAGGTTAAAGTCACGGCTGGAGCTTGTGATCCTCTGCCAAATTAAGGTGATGATGCAGGAGTTCTCCTGTTCAATAGGTCATTGATGCAAGGTTCATTGCCAAAGGTGTGTTGATACCTATTAGTGTTGTTTTCTGCTCATCATCTGCTGGATGCAATATTGTGATACTGTGTTTATCACGAGGTAGTCTTAACCTCAAAATGCCACCCACAATCCATTAGCAGACTGTCTAATTCAATGGCAGTTGCTGTACTTAATGCCTTTATTGACCTCAAGGTAGTACACTTTCATGCAGGAGTACATCATGGGCTACGATATGGTCCAGAGTCTAGTGGTCCCAAGTCTGGTGGTCTCAGCACTCTTCTGTCTGGTGATGCCAAATTCGGTGACCCCTTAGTCCTTCCTGGTCTGGTGGTCACAATACTCCCTGATCCTGTGATCTCAGTGCCCCCCTGCCTGGAGGTCCGAAGTCTGGTGGTCCCAGCTCTCTGAAGTCAAGTGGTCTAAGTTCTCCCTAGCTCAGTGGTCACATGTCCAGTAGGTTTAGAGCTCCTAGCCCTGTGGTCCTAAGTTTGGTTGGGTGTGAGTGCCATTGCTGAACTCCTTTTGTCTTGGACTATGCTCCATTCAGCTTAACACTCTCAAGAAACTCCAGGACACAGATGATTCATTTACATAAAGTTTACTGAGAATATTGTGAAACTGTATACAAATGAGATATATAAACAAATAGTGGCAGAGAAAACAGCACAGATTATCTACATGGCGGTGATCTGTATGATAAAACGCAATCGAGCTAGTAAACAATCAGCAGTAGTAATGGTAAAGTTAAATTAGCCACTCCAATAGTCTTACAAAAAATTAAAGTAGACACTATCTTAATATAACATAATAAGAAATACTCACAGAAGTTGCTTTAGCAAAAAGGGAAAAGGAAAAGGCGATCGCGTGAGAAACAAATGACGGAGAGGGCTCGCAGACTGCTGTGAATGATAACTGCATAGAGATCTACTTTCTATATCATGACGTGCGCATATCGCATTACTACCCTTACAAAGATAAGTATATCACTCCGTACTGTAGAAATAAAACAAAAATACCCCTCTCTTTCTTAATTTTTTTTTTTTTTTGTGTGGCATGACATTTTGTGTTACCTTCTAATTCTTTTATGACAACAGAAGCCATCTATGACTGGTCTTTTACAGCCATGGAAGCTACCCCTGGTTTGGTTCCCTGTCTCTTTCACTTTGCCATGGTGCTATACTCTGCCATGCTGGTCATCTGCTCTTCCGTGAACTCCAGATCCCCAGAGGTCTTCTGTTCAACCCTGGAGGTCCTCTTCTCAGTTGGCACGGCCTAGGTCTCTTCCTTCTCCGGGAACCCCTGGTGTTGTCCGGCTCAGTTATGGTCTTCTGCATTGGTCACCATCTTAGCTAGCTTTGCTTTGGTGACTTCCTGATCCTGACTGGTCTTCGTCTCCACCCCTGTTGGTGGTCATCTTATATTCATAAAGATCTGAGGCAGGGTGAGTTTTTGCTTTGTTGAAGCTGCTGCTATGTGATCTCATGGAGTGTCTCTATAGAGACCTCAATGTGACTGTACCAATGTCTATGGAACGGGAAGAAGGAGACGGGAACCGACGAACATTCAAAGATTTTAATAACAAAATAAACAAACACAAAAGTAAAGCGGCAGCCCCTCACGGAAGACTGCCGCACACAAAACATAAACAAAAGCCCAGGCCTGGTCCTCTCTCGCCTTCCAGTGTCATCTCTCCTCCTTTTCTACTTCCGGAGATCCTCTGTGGGACTCGAGACCAGTGAGTGGCGCAGGTGTCGCTCATTACCATTCAACTCCACCGGCCTCGTTCCACTCCCATGGCTCTCGACCCTGCCCCACTCACTACAGTGACATGTTTAACTTTTGCTCTAATTCTTTTCCAGATGTGACGTCAGTAACTGTCTGCTGGATTTTTGCTTAAAGTTTGATCCCATTGATGTCAAATTGCAACCCCTCTCATGTAGAAGAACAGCAGACCCTCTCCAGGCAGCCAACTCCCTGAAAGCATGCACTCTAGCGCCATTTTAGATTGCCAGAGAATTTAGTTGGAGCTAGCTAGTGTTGGCTTGTACGGTGTGTAGAGAGGTTATATTACCCTACAGGAATAAAACGCTTCCCTCTATTTATGTGAGTCCTGCCAATTATATGTCACTGGTGCTAGCTTTCATAATTCTTTGGCCTTGAGGAAAGAGATTTAACCTTGCAGTTTCAATGACCTTTTTACTGATAGCTTCCGAGATTCTTCCAAAAGGTTTCCCTTTGATTTTGAGTGCCTTAGGTGAGTAATGTGTAAAGGAATTGCTTTCACCTGCCAACACATTTTTTATAATCTTGTTTACTTACTCTTGTTGCTTTGCAAAGTTTAGGTTTCAGAGAGTTAGACATGTCGAGAATGGCGATCCAGAGATTTTATTTCGAGTCCAATATTAAGATCCTCAAGTTTCCATGTTGACTTACTCAGTTCACCCTCCCTTTTTTCATGTTTGCACTCCTTCCCTATTCTATAGTCTGCTTATCTTCCTCCACCATAGTTTTTCCATGTTCCATTTCTCCTAGCCCAACCCATCCTCTTTTTAGTGCCGCTTGTATAACCTCCTTAGCTGTGCTGTTTTTTGTGTGTGTTTGTTTTCCTCATGTTGTTCTAATTTGTCTGCTCTTTTCTGTGTCTATAACCTTCAGTCATCATATGGCAGGTGTGACATTCTTGGAAGCTTTAGCACCCAAATTGTTCATTCCCAAGGCGTTGATGGGGTGTCCATCTGGAGCACTTAACCCCAGGGAGGGCTGTTCCTGGAATTGTTCTGGTATTTGCTGTTTTGGATGAAAACATCCTCTAGATTTCAAAATGATAACTAACGTTATAACGTGCACACTTTCAGCCGAGTGAAGACTGCTCGTGTGTGATCATGGGAAACATTCTTTGCTGCTCTTATTCAGGTGTTGTTTTCTGTCTGCAGCTGAGCTAAATATACCCGGCAGGGTGAAAGACACACCCTGTGGTGCCCAATGATGAGGACTTCTTATCATTGCAGGGTTTGGGTTACATTCTTCAGTTGATGGGCAAAAGTATGCTTAGAGCAGTGGCTTTCAAACTGGGGTGTAGGGGCAGGGCTGCAATAGGATGTTAAGGGGTCCACAAAAACTTTTACTGAAACCTATTAGTCAAAGTTGATGTATTAAGATAATAATTTAGCAGGCATTTAATAACAAAACATACTTTCTAAACATTAGTAATAAATCAGGGGATCAATAACCTCTATTTTACTATATTGGCAGCTCAATTACTAACTGAAAAAATATATTTTTAGGAATGTTTATGAAAAATTTTGTTATAATTAACTGTATTTGGCTTACATTACTTTAGCTTGATTTAATTGTTTATATTTCATTTGAAGCAAGCATACACACTCATATGTATATATATATGTGATGTTGCAAACTAATTTCGGGAGGAGAGCGTTCAAATAATCAACCGCAGCTGGCTCCACTTTCTAATCATCTCTTTAGCCTATCCAGTCTAAGCATATCCACAATAAATATGCCTGTGTCCTTCCCTTCCGCATCTCGTTCTAAGTATCCCTCCTCCTCCCCTTCTCCGCCTCGTCTCGCGCCTTCCCACGCGGGGGGCACGCAGGGTTCGAGCCGGTCCCCAAGCCCTACCCTCGCTAGGGTTCATGCCACTAGGGCTCGGGGTCCGCAGAGCTCCCGACTCGTCCCCGGACAGCACGCCAAACATGCTATTATTTTATTATGAGGAAGCGCGAACTCATGAAATATATATATATTACTAGGGCTGCAACAACTAATCGATAAAATCGATAATTATCGATAATGAAATTCGTTGTCAACGAATGCCATTATCGATTAGTTGGGCTGCTCAGGTTACTGAGGAGCGCGACCACAAGATGCACAAATACACACAGATACACAGCCGCTCGCGCAAAGGAGGTTACAGAAGCATCTGCAGGAAAAAGCGTGCGCCCCAAGTCCTCCAAGGTATGGGAGAAATTTACATTAAACGCCTCTAACGCAGGGTTTCACACTGCACGCGTCAGCAGAGCGTAAGCAGCGCGTAGCAGGAGCAGAGCAGAAGCAGCAGTGCCGCGATCGACAACGCACTGTCACTTTAATTCAGCGTAAGCGGCGCAGCAAAAATAGACTCTGCGCCGCTTACGCTGAATTAAAGTGACAGTAACAAATTTTACCATAAAATCGTGTAATTGATGTGTTTCGTGTTTCACACTCACCATATGCAAAAATAAAATGCACAAAAACACACCACTTACACAAAGTTTTGCCCAAACTTCAAAGGTCTGTTAAATGAATAAAACTAGAGGCATTTGTTAGCTTTAAGATTGGTTTTTCAATTCAATTATTCAATCCAAATACACTTTATTGTTGGAATTCTTTGCGAAATTTGTCTTGGATCTTGAAGCTTAACCTATTCAATCTAGCATCTGCATGCAAGCCTTCTGTCGCATGGAAAAATTTGATATTTCTTATACAAAATGTGAGAAGGGTCAGACGTAATTTATCCTGACAGGCTCTGCTATTTTTTCATTTCTTACGCCCTGCTGACGTGTGCAGTGTGAAACCGGCGTAAGAAGACGGTAAGCTGCAAAATTACATTATTTTAGCTGTTTATATCTTAACAACTGAATATGCCAGTGTATTTAAAAAAATAAAAAAAAATAAATATATGGTTTTATATAGTTATTAGCAAAACATCAAATTAAAGAAGCGTTTAGTTTTTATCCGATTAATCGAAAAAATAATCGCCCAACTAATCGATTATCAAAATAATCGTTAGTTGCAGCCCTATATATTACACTTGGAAGCTTTACATATTAATAGAAGTATCTTATGAAAGTATCTTAAGATAATAAGATGCATGTCTATTGTTGGTCAAATTCATGTAAATAAAGCATCCATGGCTTCTATTAAAAATACATTTTGCTTGAAGAAATTAGTTGTTCAATGCTGTTTTCAGTCATGCTCTGGGTGTGTGCTGCCCTCTTACCTTACATGCTCTCTTTAAGACAGTTTGTGCTTTTAGGAGGAAGTTTTAATTCATTTGGAACAGTATTCACACATTGTCACACTGCATACGTCTATAACCTAGCTAACCTCCACATCACAGTCTCCAACCAATCACTCTTTAGCAGCTGTGGAAAATATGCCTGTGATTTCCTGAGCAACATTCCTGTGTTATTGTTTGGTTTTTTACTACGACAGGAACATTACTAGAACACATTGTGTTGTGCACGGGAATTAGTACACGTATTAGTATGTGTGGTATATGTATGTGTAAGTGTGCATTTGGGTGTGTGTGAAATAGAGCAAGAGAGAGGGCCTTTTTTCTGAGTGCTAAAGCTTATTATGTAACAGCAAAGTGAGGTCATTCAAGATTGGATCTTACAGAAGCAGGTGGATAACTGTCAGGCACTTCTGGAAAATAGGATGCATATTATAATATACTGGGATGGTAACAATTTTACTGCTCAGGCATTGCTTTTTCAAAGCAAAATGTTTTCTATGTTTCAACTTATTCTCAAATGTTTCTTCTGTTATTCACTAAAAATAAACAACTATTGAACTATTGACTTGCAAGACTTGTAAGAACAAAACACAATATGGATAGCATAGTCCATATATGATTTTGAGTTTGAATTGAATGTTTCCTTGTGTACTGACAAAAAGGATGTTTATATTTGGATTTTACTTTTGGATCTTCTTTTGTATTTGTAAACATGTTAAAAAGCTTCAGCTGTAGTTGCCAGAACATTACTGTAAAAACTACAGTAGCAATTTTGTGCCAAAAAACGAATATGTAGAAGTATGACACTAACGTATAGAAAATGACACTAAATAATACAAAAAATGTTAACATAAAATGTAGCATACTGCCCAAAGATACATAACTGTAAGATAAAAAAAAAACAAAAATCAAAAAAGGAAAAGTGTCAATCAGAAAATTCTAGAAATGTCAATTTAGTGTTTTACAATGTAAAGTGTAAAATGTATTTGCTTCTAAAAACTTTACAGTATTTTACTGTAAAATTACATCAATGTATTACATTGTTTTTATTGTATATAGTAGAGAAGCTTAATGTTAACCAATTAACAGTTTTTTAGAATGTTTTACTGTTAGTATGATAAAAGCAGACAAATAAGGACTGAAGAAAGAGGTGCAGTTGTTTTTGTCAATTGTTCAGAATGAGATATCTCAGCTCTGGACACACAGAAAGAAAAACCATGGGAGAGAAGGAAATTCCAGAGTTATCATTTACCTCAGAGGAGGTGGAAAATGGATCGGCCCTGAGAATGATGTCATCGGAGCGTGTCTGTGTGTATTATGTTCCTGATGTGGTTCCTGTTTTAGTGGAAAAAGGGCTGTGAGAAAAGGAAAGAGAGAGTGAGGAGAGATGGAGAAAGTCAATGAGGGAGAGGGGAAAATTAGAGGAAGGTTTTGTTTCATTTTGTTTTGTCCTGTCCTGTCCACTCATGCACCTGCCCGCTCTCCAGTGTTCATGTGCTTGGATGATGTCATGGTGGGCTGATTAGAAACACAACAATTACTCTGCTCACATAAACAAATGGACACACACCCAAACACATGATTTGGGCAGTCATTATTATGTCATTATGGGTAATACTCATGTTTATTTCTCAAACCAGTTCAGCACAAATCAGTGTTCATTCTGACACCAAATTTTGATTCAGTTTTAGTCATAGACACTTCATTGGATCTCTTCAAAAACTGTCCCTCCCAAACATTTTCTTCTCATTTTTATTTATTTTTTGTCATTCAAATGAGCTTTTAATTCTCATTTAAATGTCTCATTTTCTTTGGTAAAAACATCATTGAGATTTATTAACACAAATTAAGACTGACTTTTATGAGCTGTAAATCTGTGAAGTCTGTATATTAGATTATATGTCCGTTAATATTGTATATTTAGAGCACTGATTATTAGTGACCTTAAATGGAAGCACCAACAGGTTTCTGCTCCATGTAACCTCACCAGAATTCATTTTTTAGGTTTTGCACACATTCAAGTGACTACTTAGAATGATAGATTGCATTGTGGAAATGTTGTGTTATCATGCACACATTGTAGCATTAACTGTATCTCTCTTTATCTTTTCTGCAGTGTGTGGATGTGATTTGGCTCAGGGAGGCTTTTTTGTGCGTCAAGGCGAGTATATCTGCACTCTGGATTATCAGCGACTCTATGGCACCCGCTGCTTCAGTTGTGAAGACTTCATTGAAGGGGAAGTTGTGTCTGCCCTGGGCAAGACATACCATCCGCGCTGCTTTGTCTGTGCCATGTGCAAGTAAGGCACACATTCAAACACAATAACATACATGCACTTTGACAGTTTTAGCTTTAAGTTTTCAGTTGAACATTTTTATTTGGATATGGTATAGCAACAGTAACCAAATTCAAAATGTTAATCATATATGTGACACTGGTCATAAGTGGAACAGGTATATTTGTAGCAATAGCTAACAATACACCTTATGGGTCAAAAATATCGATTTTTCTTTTATGCCAAAACTTTATTAGGTTTTATGTATTTGTTCATATATTTTATATGTTCCAAAGATATTTTGTAAATTTCCTACTGTAAATATATCAAAACCTAAATTTTGATTACTAATATGTTTAGTAATATGTAGTGCTAAAAACTTAATTTGGACAACTTTAAAGGCCATTTTCTCAATATTTAGATTTTTTTTTTTGCACCCTCAGATTCCAGATTTTCAAATTGCTGTATCCCAGCCAAATATTGCCCTATCCTAACAACCATAAATTAATATGATGTTTGCAAACAAATTTCGGGAGGAGCATGCACAGGTAATGAATCACAGCTGGCTCCTCATCCTCCTAATCATCCTATCATCTTGTCATCCTATCAGAGCGAGAGATACTTCCTATAAATAGTACAAGCCCCCTTCCCTAGGCATCTCGTTCTTAGCATCCCTCCTCCACCCCTTACTCCGCCATTCGTTCATCTTTCTGCCGGGGGGCGCATGTGGTGTTCGGGCCAGGTGGTGAGCCGTTCCGCTCCGCATGCCCAGTGGGGTTAATAATTAGAGCTCTGGGCCCTCTCCCCGGACAGCACGCCAAACACGCTTTGTATTTTATTAATTACCAGTAAGTACGAACTCGTGAAAGAAAGCTTATTTATTCAACTTATTATGTATTAATTAACAAAAATTTAAGATCAGTTTTATTAGTATTAATAATTTACACAATTGTCCTAATAATAATAATAATTGCTTTATCATTAATTTTCTTCTCCTCCTTCGTCAGACATTAACAGTGTTTGCTTTCTATTAATTTTTTTCAATGTAATTAATTTGGACAAAATGGTTTGCACACTGCATTTATAAATATAAAAATGCGTATTTATATAATTATCATTAAATTATGTATTTATTATGAAATTATTATTATTACACAATTACACATAATACACGATAATACACAATTTATAATATAGTATTATAAAGTGTATGTTTATTATTATAAATACAAAATTCTAATATGATTTGCTAAATGCAAGGTATAATTTTTTCCTACCTTTACACAAAAAAAGGCTTAATAGGTGTCAGTGTAATGCCCAAGACTGCTGTTGTATTGGCAAGTAAAAAGAAAGACAAATGCTGTATGAAATGCATCTTTATTAAATTCAGAACTTCCTGCATGCAGGGTTTTGCCCTGGATGCACAAATTCCATTTGTATCTCATGGAGATTCAAGCTAAACGTACTTACTGTGTTTCCGTGTGTTCGTGTTAGCTTGTGTAGATGCCATTTGTGGTGTTTTATTTCGAAATGTTCTTCCGCTGACTGTGTGTGTGTGAGTGAATTTTATGGGAAGACTTGTTACTCGGGAAGGAAAGGGGACCCGTCAGCTTTCACTAAGAATGTTAAGTGTATGCTGTGCTCCCAGGCCACTTATTTCCAGAGTGGTGTAGGGTGTCCCTCAGTCTCTGAATGGATGTTGTGTATGTGCATGTGACATGTTGCTCAGAACGTGGCCCTCCTACATTTCCATAGCGATGTGCATGTTTCTGTGGACACGGTGTACCCAGTTGGTATCTTGGGTGCGACTGGATCTTAAATCACCTCGTAAATAACTAATTTGTAGTTACTCTGGATGACTTTATTCAGCTTATTCCAACACGCAGTTTTTCTATATTTGCCAGTAAGAAATTATTTTTCCTGCAGTTATTAAAACTTCAGTGGCAGGCTAGTAGGTGTGAAAAGAGTTCTACAAAACTAAATGATGACATTTTTACAAACTAAACTGGACCAGCAACCACAGGAACAGAGTATTCATTGTTATACAAAGAAAAACAGACAACCAGTATCCATCACAGAGTTTGGATAACATAGACTAGCTTGTTAGTTTTAAATACACTGTCAGGCGATGTTGTGTTAATTGGATATGGACTTTCACTATTCGTTTGGGTGATGAGAGCATGAGCTGATGATCAACATACTGTGATATCATCAGCTCTCGTACTGAACTATCAGCCAAAGAGATAATTGGAAATGTGCCATCACAAGCCTGTCTTATAATGGCTTACTTCAACTAAGAGGTCTTATGCCTGCCATGTTCATTGTGCTGTAGCACCAGAAAATGTTTTGTCTTAAGATAACACCACACCAGTAATGCTTTTTTTCTAAAGCAAGCACAAAAAAATTACTTGAATGTCCTAAATGAACTATGACCTAATCCTGTCTTAGGCTAACACCGTGTCCTAACTACATGCGACATGCAATAAAAAGTATCTTTTCCATGTTAACTGGAGTTTTTGTCCTAACTCGCTACAACGGCGTCTTGCGAAATTTCTACTTTAGAAACTGTTTCTATTTCTGTGATGTCGCTGCTGGAGCAACATACAAACTGTATGACAGTGAATAATCTCAGGTGGTTATGTACTTTATTCAAAGTTAAAGATGTCCAATGTGAGTTGAGATATCATATTACGTGATTTTATATCTATATTGAAAGCAACTACAGACAATTTACCTCAGATTTTAAAAATAAATTAAAGCAAAGATGACCGCCAAAACTGTAAACTCACTGTGAACCAACAAGTGTCATGTCGTGTCTAGTGTGGACACCCAAATTGCTTGTAGCTGGAATCTTGCCGTGTCGCATGTAGCTAGGACACGATATAAGCCCTATCTATGAAACCGGGCCTTATTCTAATAATATAACATTAATTTGCATTAAACTTCTGTGGAATGCAAAGGTGATGAGAGGCAGAATATTCAGGATGTTTTCATACACTGTAAAACCAGTAAATTTACTAGTACTAAGACTAGAGCTTTGCAATAAATCGAATTCAACGATCATGTGCATCTGGTCACGAAAGTCTGTTCTGTGATTCGCAGTAAATCACCATCACCTGCTTTCAGATGGACCAGCATTTACTAAACAGAGCCGTAGTTTTTGTCGTTTTAAAGACTGACAGCTTTCGTTCTCATTACTTCTAACGATTTATGCTAGATGTCACTTTTTGTAAATAGAAAGTTTCCTTTTTTTAATCAATTTTTTGGGTGAACTATGCCTTTTAGAATGCATCTGCATTTGCTTACGCTGAGTTATGCAGAGATTTCATTTAAAAGAATAACAAAGTAATTATGTTACAATGTTTGCCGTATCCAAATGTGCTAAAATGTTTCGTTTTGTCACCCTTTTGTGAGCTGTGCATATCCCTGCATCTGACTCTTTTGTGAATAGTTTGAGAAACTAGTGTAAAGTTCATCCTCATGTGAAAGTGACTTTATAACTTTGGTGAGTGATGAGGTGACTGTGTGTGTATTTTTGGCAGGCACCCGTTTCCAGCTGGGGGCCGCGTGACGTTTAATGGGAAGGAGTGCGTTTGTGAGAGATGCACTCAGCCTGTGCCAGTCAACAGCACGGCATCCCCACAGGCTGTGCACAGTGAGTGCTCTGTGTTTCTGCATTGCGATCTATTCCATTCTATGCTAGTCTCTTTCTCTTAAACACACACTCACTCATTCATTTCCTAAATGTCTGCAATGACAGCTTTCCCTCCCATTTCATTACTAATACACTACACTTTTGTCTCGCTCTCTCCGCAGATTGCTGTGGCTGTGGAAAGGAGTTTAAAAATGAGCAGTCTCTGGTGGCGTTGGACAAGCACTGGCACCTTGGCTGCTTCAAGTGCAAAGTGTGCAATAAAGTGCTTAATGCAGAATATATCAGCAAGTTAGTCCCACTCTTACTCTTCTCTGTGTGTGAATTGTGTGTGTACTTTATCGATCGTAGTAATGCGATCTGCAAGCCTGCTGAACCCTCTGGAAGAACTCAGCGTTATTGATGTGCTGTAATATGAAAGAACAGGGGATTCTCAAGGCCAGAGAGCAAACAGAGATCCTTCACCTTCCTAGAGTTCTGATGAAATATATCATTTGTAATGTGTGTTGATGTTCTGCAGGGATGGGATCCCCTACTGTGAGGCAGACTACCACGCCATGTTTGGCATCCAGTGTGAAACCTGCAAGAAATACATCACTGGAAAAGTACTTGAGGTTTGAAGAAGTTTTTTCTATTTGTCAGGGGTCCTTTAACAAATGGATTCATTAATATATGCTTGTTAAGGCCATTTTATGTTGACTTTGTAGCAAGACTGGGTTAAGTTTCATCATAGCTTTGCTTTAAGTGTGTGTGAAAGGCTTTTATTCTGATCTGAGAGCTTCAGGCTGGTACTCTGTAATCATAGTGGTCATGTTGGAGGGGGCAGAAGATGAGTGGGTGCTTACAAAGAC
Organism: Enteromius mattozi; assembly: GCA_032359235.1. NCBI lineage: Eukaryota > Metazoa > Chordata > Actinopteri > Cypriniformes > Cyprinidae > Enteromius > Enteromius mattozi. Next base: position 8,565,598 of record JAUMHE010000061.1, read on the forward strand.
AATCTCAGTCAATTCACCACCCATCTGAAGCCTAATTACAGTATAGAACAATATATCTCCTCATATTGTCTCTCACTTTTTTCTGGTTTGTTCACTCTCTTTTGTACTTGCATGCAAGAAACTTTTCTTCATCTTTCTATAAACCGCTATTTTGTTACACCCTAACAAGAACCCCATTGATGTAGTTGTTTTTTTGGATGTGCTGAGTTTCCCATTAGTGGTCTCATACGAGTAAACGTTGCTTGCTAAAATACTTGTTAAGTTTCATATCTGTCACATATACATAAAGATCTACAGCTTTGTGTACCTAAAGGCTCTATAAATAAGTGCAACTGTGTGTGTCAGGAGTGGGACACTGTTGCTATAGTGACTGTCCCATTGGCACTGCCACTTGCTCTCACTTGCTAACCCAAAATTAGATTGAGTCACTGTGTGACATCATGGTTTAGGATGGTAGTTTTAACTACAGAAGTTCTATGCCAAGTGTTTTAAGCAGATGTAAAATAAATGAAGTCATGCAAAACAATATCTTGACATATTTCTTTGCCCTTGGCAACATTTTTTACATGAACTGAGGCTAGCTGATACAGGTATCCTAATGTTAGTAAGAATAATTAGCCCACCTTTCAGGAGTAATGCCAGGTCACAAGCCTAGGCAGCAATGGAGTACTGAGGTAATCAAAGGTAAAGGATTTTATTGTTTTTGAGGGAATTTTTAAACAGTTGGATCCATTTGTTGTTATTGTAAAGTATGCACAGAAAGAGAGCACAAACAGAGCATGATTTACAGGTCTTATTTACTCTGTAGCATTGATTAGGAATTTTATCTGAGCCTGAAATGTCATGACATTTTGAGTGGCAAGACTGTAACTGTGTTGAAAGTGAGAGGAGAGGGAGGAGGGGATGAGTAGATTTTCCAGTGCAGTTTTGATACATGAGAAATTAAATCTACAGCTGTGTTGAACACTAAAAGGAGTGTGACACAGCAGGCTGAAAATTTCCGATCATAGATGAGTCTTTTAGGACTTAATGAAGGTTGATGAAAAATGGATGACAGGAATCTAGTGGATGACAGGAAAATATAATAGATTGATTTTGCTAATCTGTACTCTTTCAGGGTGGACGGAGCTATTTACCTCTTGAACTAAATCTAACTTGGAAAGGACACCAAATATTTAAAGGAACAGTGCAATATTACAGCCTGACATTGTTTATGAAACACTAAAATGATTGATAGCCAGATTTATTAATAGAACATTAGAGAAAATAAGATAGAGAAGGACAAGACTTTATCTCTTTTTCTTTTGGTGATAATACATTATAATGCAAAAGTTTGGGATCAGTAAGAATTTTATTTTTTATTTTTTTGAAAAACAATATTTTAATCAGAAAGGACACATTAAATTGATCTAAAGTTGAGTTTTATGTCACTTTGTCTCAAAAGATTCAATATCACAGTGAATTGTTTGGGTAAAATTTCACCCCAAGGTCAAAATAGGAAAACAAAGTATTATCTGTAGTTGACATACTGTTTTTTATTTTCAGTTTGGTATTATTTTCATGAAAACACAATGATACAACCAGTACAAATTCAGTATGATTTATTTATATTTGCACTTTACAAATGCACTTCAAAAAGATAGTTAATTACAGAAATGTGTGGGTTTTTTTGTGTACAATAAACCTACTGAGGCTGATCCACTCAAGCAATACAGAAAGTCATTTGTACATATGGTCTGGTAAAAGTTTTAAAATGAAACTGATGTGGCCATCAGAAGTGAAGTGTGGCAGCTTTGCATCTCTGGTCCCTCTACTGTTCAGACACACTTACTACAGACAGTGTCCCCCTGCCCACTGCTATCACTTTAGCATCTGAACTGCAAATAAAGTGAATTATTTGGAGAATAAAACCATTGATTTAAGTGTCAAGAGTATTAAGACAAATGTAGTCTTATAATAATCCTCCTATATGAGTATATATTCAAAATATATTCACTGAGAAATTTTGCAATGAAGGTGAATGACTGATGTGCGCTGCTTTGTGTTTATCTGCAGGCTGGAGAAAAACACTATCATCCCACATGTGCCAGATGTGTACGGTGTGACCAGATGTTTGGAGAAGGGGAGGAGATGTACCTGCAAGGTAATTTAAAGATCATCAAATTTACATGATTTGATTCAGATACTGAAATTTGCTGATGTTTTATTAAAACAAGTACTTCAGTACAATAAATATTGCTTTTATTTAATTAGTAAATTATTTGAAGATGACAATTCATGTGTCAAACTGTTACAGATTATGTTTAACAAAAAAAGTATAACAATATAAAAAAAAATTAAAAATTTTTTTTTTTTTGACTGTGATTAGCAACAGTTACGGTTGAGGAGAAACATTTAATTTGATAAAACTGATGACACTGCCAAGGATTTTTGAATCATACATAGAGTTTTATGCTTAAGAAAACACACCTGTACTGACAAAAACAAGAATGGATTGTTTGTTTTGCATTTTAAACAGCAATAGACAGTCAAACGGAAATAAACCAGCTCAAACCAGTCTTATTTAAACTGACTTAAATTATAAAGAAGAAAACACACCTTTGACATCATAAGATAAATATGGTTTTATTTATTCTCTTGTGTCCTACCTCAAACGTTGCAATACTTTAGAATCTTGTTGAACTCTGTGCAGTGATTTACCACAGAAACTCACTGCACTGCAGTTTGTCAAACAAGATTTATAGTCAGATGTGCTTTTAGAAAGCGGAATCAGTTAGAAGCCTTTTTTCAATCTGGCTAAAATATAATGAAAGACTGCTGACTCATTCAAAGGCTGGATGATTGTGTTACTTTGTTTATGAATGCCAGTTGATGTGGTAGTATATATGATTATGCTAAGGTATTTAAAAGATACAGTGTGCACAAAAAGTATTTAAGGCCCACTTAAAAATTTACACTACTGCTCTTTTTAAAAAATGTTTTTGAAGTGCCACAAAGGTGGCATTTATTTGATAAAAATACAGCAAAAAACACACAGAGTGATGGTAGTGGCAATGCTCAGTTCTCAGCAGACTGCAGTGTCACATGATCATTCTGATATGCTAATTTAGTGCTAACAGTCTTGTTATTATTAATGTTCAAACATGGTTGTGGATTTGTGGAAACTGTGATTTTGTGATGAATGAATATTCCACAAGAACTGCATCTGAAATGGTTGAGACAGTTGAAATGTTACAAAAACAAACTTGATCAGTACAAAGCATTCTTACTGAATAAAATTATTAATTTCTTTTAAAAATCGATACTGAGTTTACATTTTATCTAACTAATATTAAAACAAATTTTGAGCAAAAGGATGTAATTAATTTTATAATTAATGTGACATACTATACTTGTGAATATATTGCTATGTAGCCAACTGACATCATAAACCCACTAATAATAATAATAAACACCAGTTAGTTCAAATTAATTCCTTAAGTGGCTCAAGAAAGTGAAATTGAGCCATTTTGAGTGTCAAATACTTCTTAGAGCCTGCATATTTTTTAATATGGACTTGTAAGTTATTTTTGGCTTTCTCTTTCATAGGTTCTTCCATCTGGCATCCTCCTTGCAGACAGGCAGTGCGTATGGAGGAGAAGAGTAAGGTAAATCTAAGCAAACTATAAAACTGGGCTTGAAGACAGGAGGGGTGAATTCCATAAACAGCTGCAGCACAAAAACCTGCATCTAATGTACCTGCAATTCAATATGACTAGGAATTTGTTGTAAATTAGGCTTATTGTATATTACCGTTTTCAAGTAACTAACTACTTTAACCCGCAGAAAATGGGTTGACAGTATTTCAAATACATTTTGCTTAAGAAAAATGATGGAATAGTTGGTCATGGCAGCTGTTATTCATGAAGAAATGTAATTGGGCAAGATTTTCTCAATGCAAATTTTGCACGATTGTATTGTTAACAAATTTACAAAAATACTTAAGAGAATCAGGCACTAAATCAACGCAGACTTTGTGTGCAAATAAACACTGCTACCAGTGGATCCACAATATTTATTGACTTGAATGTCATTAAAGACTAAAGTCTAGAATCAGCAGAGGTGGGACCAAGTCATTGTTTTGCAAGTCACAAGTAAGTCTCGAGTCTTTGTATTCAAGTCTCAAGTCAAGTC
>JAUMHE010000061.1:8576440-8641888 GCA_032359235.1 Enteromius mattozi
TCGAGTCGCAAGTCATCAAATTTGGGACTCGAGTCCGAGTCGAGTCTCGAGTCATGTGACTCGAGTCCACACCCCTGAGAATCAGTGACGGACCCTAAAGACAGTCAGCAGAGGTGTGAGATTTAAATTTTATCCCTTAATATGATGCAAATTAAAAATGAGCTCTGGTTTAGGTAGCTGACGTGCTCTGAAATATATTACGCAAAATCGTTTAATAGGAAATCCAGCTAGTTAATCAAAGGTGATGTGCACTATGTGGAAGTGCTTCACTGTAACAACCCTTTCCCTGCAGAAACATGTGCGGATTCAGCTCAGTGATCTCCATTCCAATGTACCTGAGCAGGTTTGTGACATGCGGCCCTCTCCCCTCTGCATGGGCTTACTTCCCAACCTGCTTTTAGTTTTATTAGAATGCTCACTAAAGTCCTAAAACGGGGCTATCAGGCTACCATAGGCTACCACCACTCCCACCCAGTCAAAATCAAGAACCACAGGTTTTAACATCGTCTGGACAACTACTTCAAAATGAGTGTGTGGCTAAAGAGAAGACACTGTGAATCAACGCTGAATTAATTACTTGTAAATAAAATCACATATAAATCTTTTGTATGATTGTAACAAGATACTTAATGTGGTTTTTTTATTTTTTATGATTGCTCGATATTTGTTGATTTTAAAAATAAAAGACCATTTTCCCTTAAGTGTGCAACTTACAGTAATCTACCGTTTGTCTTATATGCCACTTAAACTGAAATTCCCATTTTTTCCATTTTAAGTATAAACGTTATTGCTGGATACTCAAGGTTGACTTGAGAATAATAAGCCTTTTTAGAGAATATTTCTTCTGTATCTTACTTTATGATTTATATAAAAAATCTAAACCCAAAGTTTTATAGGTTTAATGAGAAAAATATTTACTATAGCATGTTTGTTTACTTCTTTCTGACAAAATACAGATTATTATTATTTTATATTGCATTGTACTCTGTATCAGTTCCTGCATAACACACAAAAAAAGTATTGTTCTGTCCTAACGGCAAAACCTTTTCTACCTTTCTGTTGTTTCCTTCATAACCTGTGTGAAAACTGATAAACTGTTGTTACTGCTACACAATAGTAACAGCCACATTGGAATTGTGCTATAATCACTCATGTTACAGGGTTTAAATTGAGTAAAAAAAAATGCCTTAAAACTTTACCAAGTTGTTCTACTGCCGTTTTTGTTCCTTTTATGGTTAGTGTATTTGTTTTTGTCACCTTGTTTTTGTTTCCAGGTGACGAGAACCTCCTCTGAGAGCATCACCTCTGCTCATGCCTCCAGTGCATCGGGCTCCCCTAGCAGAGTTATCTATGTAAGTGTATTTGAAAATGATTTTTTATTACTTTTCATTTGTTCATGATCACCACCAGTGGGCAGCAACACACAAACCTATGCAGAGAGAGTTTTAAAACCACAATGTTGCTCCTTTTTAAGGCAAAGCTGGGTGATGAACTTCTGGACTACAAGGACCTGGCTGCTCTTCCTAAAATCAAAGCCATCTACAATATTGACAGACCTGACATGCTTTCATACTCACCCTATGTGAGCTACCCAGTGGAGGACAGGACTTTTGGAGAGGTACAAACACAGCCTCATACAGGCTTACATGAGGGAATAACGCATACATGTCTTCTATTAGCTGTTTCTGATTTTTGACATTTTTGACAGTTTCTTATCTTTATAGGTGACTTAAAAACAAAATGATTGCATAATATCCCATACGACCACTACAGCATTCATTTGTTTTAATAGTGCCGTTTTTAAATGCCATCAGCTTTACTCATCATCCAGTTTCATTGCAACATAGCTTGGGAAAAAACATTATTTTACTAATTCAATAAAGTGTTACAGTACGGTAACACTTTACTTGAAGGGGTATGCATAAGACTGACATAAAACCTTCATAATCAAGACATGACATACGCCATGAATATGAAGGAGGATTAATGCATGTTTGTGACAACTGTTATGAAGTGTCATTCGCTCAGTTATGTTATGTTTAATGCAAAGATAATATTATTTGAGATGCCTTTGTGATGGCAATAAACCAATACATCATAACCTGTCAGTGTATTAACACTTCATGACGTTTTATAACATTTTAATAACATATTCAATTTGTACCACTGTACTTGAGGTCAAGAAAAGTATTCATGATGCTGTCATAAAATAATTTGACATAATATTAACACTTAATGACATTTTGTCATACAGTGCCGTTGCACTTGGGCATCCGCTGTTCGAATCCCGACTCGAGGACCTTTCCTGATTCCGCCCCCCCTCTCTCTCTCTCTCCCACTTCACTTCCTGTCAATATTGATCTGTCCTAACATAATAAAGGCTAAAAAATGCCAAAAAATAAATATTTAAAAAAAAAAAAAAGCACTTAATGACATTTTAATGACAAATTCAATTTGTACCACTGTCATGACATGAGGAGCATCTCGCTGCAGTCCACAAGATCCACGGGGCGTGCTTCAATCCAGATCCAACTCCTCCCACCTTACTTATACCTAAACCCACCCATCTCCACCCCTAAACCTACCAATCTCCACCCCCTAGATGTGGATCCAACCACGCCCCCTCGATCTTGTGGGCTGCAGCAAGCCCTACTTGCATGACATAGACACTGACAGGTTATGATGTATTGGTATATGTCAAGTTGTCATAACAAAAGCATCTCAAACAATGTCACCTTTGCATTAAAAATGACATAACTGAGTGAATGACACTTGATGACAGTTATAAACATGCATTAAACCTCCTTCCTATTAATGACGTATGTCATGATTATGAAGGTGTCATGTCAGTCTTATGCACACCCCTTCAAGTAAAGTGTTACCTCTCATTTTTTCATGAACATATCTATCATTGCATTCAAGCCCATTTTACTCATTTGCTTTCTTTGTTTACAGTCACCCCAGCAACTCACCCCTACTCCAACTGAGGTATAGTAGAGTTAACATAAAGAAACAGGACCTGTTATTGTTTCATTGGGTCTTATTCACTGATCATGCCTTACAATACATATATATAGTATATATGTACACATTTAATTTATATTCAGAATCTGGACAGATTGTCACTTTAACTTAATATGTAATGAAACCATTTCTAAGAGAAAATGTTACACACACAAATATGTGCATGATAAGTGAATGAGGCCTTGTTTCATCAGATTTTGTGAGCAGTTGTTTGTGAAGTAGAATAGTTGTGGTTTGGAGACGTGAACAGTATTGTGTATTTTTCACCATCTTCAGTTTGAAAACTCTGTGGTGTAATCACTCAATGATCAGTCTATTTCTGACTGATTATTGCAAACTGGTCACATCTTTGTTTCCTTTGCAGCTTTATAGTCCTCCTGTATGTCCCAGTGCCATAGTGATTACCGTTCATCGTTGTTAATTGTTTATTTCATACTGAAAATCTATTTGATTCTAGGGAGATGGGGAAAAGTCTCCCCGACAGAGGAGGCCCTCCAGTCCCAGCTCCAACAGCTCTTTAGGGGGATATGGCCGCTATACGCCTTCCCGCTCACCTCAGACCTACAGCAGACCAGGTATCCCTCCACATACATGATGATACTTACGGACATGTCACGAAAAAATGATTGTTTAATTACACTATATTGCCAAAAGCATTGGGACACCCCTTCTAATGAACAGACTACTTTCTGTAATTTCCATGAGCACAAATCTTAGTGTTTAAGCATATAATGATATTCTAAGCAATGTGTGCTTCTAATTTAATAGCAGCTATTTGGACAGGACCTTTTTCTTTTCTAACATGACAGTGCATAAGGCAGGGTTCAAAAATAAATGATTTATTCAATCAGTGTGGAAGAACTTGACTGGTCTGGAGAAAGCAAAGTCCTGATCCTCTCTGCACCTCTGGTGTGACTTTAAATGCGTACCTTGAGCCAAAAACTCATTATCAAACACCAATGACTTGTACATATGGGTACAGTTAGACACTTACAAAACAGAGTACAAGAAGTACAAGTACATTGAGAAGTACAATTTTTAAATACATGAATTATGCTTCCATTTTTATTGTCACGGTTTTGGAAGTGCATTTTTCTATTCTAAAGAAGGGGTGCCCCAGTAATTTTGTCCATGTAGTGAATGTACAGTGTATATATACTAAATAAGTAACTAAAGATTTCTTTTGAACTTTCTAATCATCAAAAAATGTATCATCAAAAATATTAAGAAGCACCACCATGACTAAATATATCAGAAAAAATGTATTAACAAAAGTATAAAGTATCATGACTTTTCAACATTTTATTGAAATCATCTTTTGTATAGCATTCCGAATTATTCACTTAAGAGGTTCAATGCAGGTTGTAAAGACTGTAGGCAGCGAGGATGTTCACTAAGATGTGGAACAGAGCTAAAGCATTCCATTCTAAAATGATATTTTTAACCACAATAAACTGATCTGATACAGAATTTCATGGAAGAAAGTAATTCAAGAATCGCTTGGTTTTTTTAAGAATAGTTGCTGATCTCATATTACTGCCATTCTTCCCTGACCGTCTGGGTCTCTTGCTCAGAGCAATACCTGAGTGTCAAATACACCACTCATCCAGAAAATTCCAACTTCTTGTCTGTTCCAACTTCGGGGAGGAGTAGTGCCCATGGTAGTGCCAGAGGCTCCTCCCCACTGCCTTTGTACAGCGGCAGTGGTAGAAACACACCACAGGCAGGGAGTGGTGGCGTGGCCCTGCCCCTCAACCCCACTACACTGGCTTTGCTCCAACAGCACAACTACATCCCTTACTTCAGAGGTACCACAGATCTGCCTGCAGGCTTTAACCCAGTACAAATCACCACATGCTGCATGTGTGTGAACTTATGGTCATGGATTTGGTTGGTACAAGACTCACTTCCCCCTGACAAATGAGTTCAATACTAAAAACGCTATTTTAAGAGAATAAAACTAATGTTGAAAAACGCATGAGGTTTCAGCTGTTGGAACTGGATTTAAAACACAAATGGACCATTGGATCAAGCTCCATAACTTTTAGTGCTTCATATGGGTTGCGTTCACATTGAAGGACTAGTGAATTACAAACATAGAATTACTAGCTTATCCTTCATCCACCTTTCCTGAACAGGAATTGAGACAGGATTCAAAAAGGAAGCAAAGTCTGAAAGTAGGCCTAGGACAGCCCTGCACCTCAATTTGCCTTCTCACGGTAAACCCTAAAAACCAGTCTCTCTTTCACTGTGTATCACCAGTGTATTACAGTGATGTGAGATTGTAGGTGTACCGCAAGGTTCAGTCCTTGGACCAGTCCATTTTTTATGCTTGCTGGTATTGTGTTTATACAGAGTTATGTCCAATCATTTTGCATGGAGAACATGTTGATATTCATTATATTTGAGCTGAAACAGTAACATAATGCACAAAGACAAATGCGAACATTGGTGGCGAGCATTGATATGCATTTATTTGTTGTACTGTAGTTGATGTTGTGCTTCATCTTTTAAGGTATAATTTTCCACCATACATTTAATATTCAAAGCGACTGCCTGTATGTTTGTGTTGATGTTGCCATTTATTTGGTGGCTGTTGTATCTCTCTTTTCAGCATTTTTAATTGTTTTATTTGACCTAGCATTCATACTCAGACAGGCAGTACTTTGCAGGTGGAGTTCAAAAGTCTGAGACTTTGTATAGAAATGAAAAATGCATAGAAGTTTCAGAATTTCAGTACACAAATAGTGATTTGATTAGTGATCTAGAAATAATGCAAAACATAATTATTTCTTCATTTCGAAATCCTACAACTTTTTGTTCATTTCCTGTTAAAAAAAAATCTAAATCTCAGGTTTTTGGACTCTGCTGTGCATATGTAAATTCTATGAATATCTAGAATATATTGGGAAATATTTATTCATAAAGATAAAATGTCTCTGAAGAAGAGGAAAGTATGATGAAACAGATTTGGATTTTGTGGTTTCTCTGCAAGAAGTAGAGAGAGTGGGAATAAAGTTCGCAGGAGAAGATTAAAGGGTAAATTGATGAGCTGTAATTTTGGGCCAGTTTGCCAGGCACAGTGGCATAAACTTAGGCCTTCCTCAGTTCCTGGCCAACCCTTTAATGCTGCATGAAAGTACACTGAGGTTGCGTTTGGAGTGTGCTGTTTATGATTCACTTAGCTTTCTAATTGACTTATTGGTAAAGTAGCCACAAGAGGAAAATTGCCACTTCCTTACAAATGCGAAACCTCACTGACTGTAGATGCCTTGATCTTGTGATATCATTGAAGACCTTGAAATTTGGAATCATTTACAGAATATGTGATGAAATGCTGCATTACACCCAGTGGACATGAGAAGGGTGTTGCAATCCATAAAATCATATCTTAATGAGTAATGGGACATATTCCACAGTGTGCTCCACTGTTGTGATTTGTGTATGTTTAGTGTATTTTATGACAACTTCCTACTCCCCCAGCTCCAGATGTGTGGAAGATTTTCCCCTGATACAGGGTGAATTTTTACTAACAGCACTTTGTGTGTTAAATGGCGTGTGCATGTGTCTGAAGAACAGTTGCAAGTGTGTGTGAAAGACAGAAAGAAAAGACAAAGGAGACAGAGAAAGAGATCATTGTTTGTGTATTTTGGCTTTTAACATATGCAAATGACTTTTAAAAGAACATTTGAAACAAATATTCTCTCTCTCCTTTACTCTCAGTTTGGTAAAAGATTGTGATTGCAAATACTTAATATTTTTTTCTGAGTATGATGGTAACATCACAATTCAGCCTGCCAATGACAGTCATGTCTATGTCCACTTCATACTGGCTCCACTCATCTCAAACAGAGCAATGAAATTTGAGTTTGCCATCAGTATAAACACAACATATTTTCAGTATAAACATATAAAAATATTTTCTAATGCAAAGACAAATTTATACTTTTTGGAGCTGGCTGTATTGTGAGGTTTGTTGGAAGATCCAAGACCAAATGAATCATCATTCTGGCAGCCCTGTTAACTTTTCTTCTCTTTCCTTTTCGTTTTTGTGTCTGCCATGACCTTCACCCCCCCTCGAGGTAGTGAAAGCGGTCGGAGTACCCCCAGTCTCTCCACCTACTCTGATGGCAAATCTCCTTCCTCTACATATGTGGCAGCCCCACGGCATTTCCATATCCCAGGTAGGTGCTAAAACTCTTGTTCTTTAGCGAGCTATGGTAAATCTGCAAGGTGTTTTGCTCACATCTCCGTCCTCAATTCTATACAACATTAAATCCTCTTTTTCAGCATGTTTTTGCCTTTATAAAAAAACATCTGGCAGACTGAATAATTATTATTAATTCTTACTCATCTGCCTTCATATTGTTCTGTGAAAAGTCAGAGTCATTTTTGTGCATCATGATTTGCATCAGTTTACTACATTTATAAGTCATTATTGTAAGCAAATCCCTATTTTTAGTAAGTAAAAGAAACTTGTTACTGTCACGTCTCATTCCTGGATATGTTTAAAATAAATCTAATGATCAGTTTCATGTGTTTGTTGCCCATTTTTGTAATGACGTCTTGTTTCCAATGCTGGCAGATGCTGAAACAGCTCTTAAAATGTCCCACATGTGTTAAATTAAATGACTGATTTTTTTCTAGAAGTAATAGTTGAGAAGCAGACGTGAGGATGGGATGACCTAAACAAGCTGCAGAGAGACACATGTTGTGTCAATTATTAAGACGTTATGTCATTGCAATTACTCCATTTATCTCCGTTTTCTTCTTGGCTCAGTTCATTTTAGGTGACATTTCTATCTTCTAAGTTAAAAAAATGAGATAAAGCTTTCGTTATTTATGAAGTTACAATATACATAATTCTGACTGCAGAAAATCCATTTCTCAAAGCCAGATTTTGTCAAAGGCAAAATGCTTGGTCATGCATGCCAATCATAAACATGATGAATGAAATGGACTACGATATCTGGAATCCTTTACAGCGTCATATACTGCATTTTCTGCACTTTCTTTTGCCCCGATTCCATCCTCTAATAACTCATGCTTCTTTATTCATCTTCTTTCTTATTCTCTTTCTCTCTTTGCCTTCCATTCTCAGAGACTAAAGTCAAAGATAATATCTATAGAAAGCCCCCTATCTACAAACAGCATGGTACAGTCTAGTCTCCGTACAACCATGTTTCTTTGCATGCTGTTACGCATGTCACCATGGTACATGTGGCCATGGATCTGTCACCTTTGACCCTCCTTCTGTCTGCTGGTTTCCATTTCAGCTCCAAACAGTAGGCTTTGTAGGTTTTACAAATCCCAGAAAAAGGTTTGAATTTGATGAGATACTCATCAAGCAGTCTCAAGCAGACCACATGCCTAAGGGTTATATTTTTTAGATATTCAGTGTGTTTATTTTGAATAGAAATTAGTTGTTAAGAGATTGTTTTGGTGTTTGTTATTTGATGTTACACATACACCAAAAATCTGAGGTCAGTAAGATTTAAAGAAAGAAAAAAAAACCTACCAAAGCTGCATTTATTTGATCAAAAATACAATGAAAACAGTAATGTTGTGAAATATTAGAGCAATTTAATATATTGTTCTAACATATCTTCACATTACTTTTGATCAATTTGTTCCGTACTTGCTAAATGAAAATGTTCATTTCCTTCAAAAATCTTGCTGACCTCACATTTTTGAATGGTTGTGTACATTTAATGTAACTGATGCCTTAGATATGTTTTCATACATGTCTTTTGAAATTCATCCTGACATGGAAACAGCAGTCAGATAGATTTTTTAGTTTATTTTCGTGCCTCTGTTCATTCATACACACTCGTTTGCCAGTTGCAGTATTTGTAGTTTGCTATCTATCTGTGGTCTTGTAACTTAGCTGTTAAACAAACATGGTGTCTGTGTAACTCATTGGTTTGGTGAAATGACAAAGGCATTTGTGCAATCCATTGTGATTAGTTTAATGACATCTGTAAAGCTCATTGTGATTGGGTGGTAGAGGTATCAATCACTTGACTGGTTTCTTTCAGCCTTTTCTCCTGAACTTACCCCTTAACATTGTGTTTGGTTGTGTCACTTTTCACTTGCTTGTTGATTCTCTCCATAATTTTGTTTTTTTCCTGTAGTGAATACTGCAATTCGTTTGAACACTGTCTCAAATCAAGATACACAAAATATTTTTTTTATTACACATGTAGTAGTATATAACAGTATTTTCTTTCTGTGTTTTATTGTGTGTGTGTGTGTGTGTATGTGTATAGTACACCGCATGATGTAACTTGTGTTGATCACTCTCTCTCAAACAGTGCCAACTGTCTTTTAGGATAAATTTAAACTTTCTTACTGTGCTGCAGCTTCCAGAACTTCCTGGCAAGATGGTGAAGATGTAGACAGAAAGGTGATTTATGTAAACATCTCTCTGTGTGTTTGCCCATTCTGGTATAAAGTATCAAGTAATTTTGGTAGTTTAATCCAAACTACTGTACTTTTTTTTTTTTTTTTTTTACTTATTTTGGAAATAATATACTTTAAATTAATAGACTTGAGTGCAAACTGAATATAAAGTTTTAGTCACTTAATTGCATTTGAGTTGAAATTATATGAAAATGTATTAGTTTAAATTTATATTAATTACAATTAGTGCAACTTAGTGCTAAGTGCAAATTTAAGTCTGACTAAAGCGCCGTTCACACCAAGCATGATAATGAAAACGGTATATAGTTCTAAAAAACATTCTCAGTATTAAAGAATAACAGAGTCCACACCACAACTTTAACGATAAAGGCACAGAGAAACAATATCATTAGAATCACTTTCAGAACAATTTTTTCCAGCTGATGAATTATGAAAAACATATGAAAACCAATCCTACCATAACAAGCTGAAGAATTTAAGTGAGCATGCACTTACAGACGATATTGTTCACTTGTGCTAATATAGTACCCTATCTGTCCATCACTACGAGTTATGTCGTGATGACAGACTGGGGTCTTGCTCGGAGCCCGGATTCGCTCTGATTAAGAGAAAACGGCAATGAAAATTGGCTAGTGGAATTTGCATCCTGAGTTACAGGTGCAACCACTCATCGGATTTTGCTTTAGTGCCGAGGCTGCATGGTTGCTGCTTTGGTGCTGATTCTACGCTGGAAGAATGAAAGCAGAGACTGTTCATACATCGAGACAATGCGATCAGTGGCGTCCCTGTTCATTCGGCAATTCCCCTGGGCATTTCACATAAAAGAGCAGTTTCTGATCACGGTCGGCTTGCGTCTTTTTAAAGATGCCATTCTGGCCGTGTCCTCTTGGGTGTGGTCGTTACCTGACTTCAAATGACAGCCACGAGCGGTGTCTTCAGTGTCATCCAGCATGCTGAAGATGTGTTCGTGGAGGGTGCATGTGCTCATTGCGAGTCCATGCCCCTGTCAGTCCTGCGATCACGCCTCTCTCTCCTCTGGGGGTCTGCAGGCGAGCCGTCAGCTGCTCCCCGCGTTGATTTCTCTGCCCTAGGCAGAGAATCTGCAGCTGGTGCTTGCGGTGATCTGAGGATCACTGTGAGAGCTTCTCCGTCAGGCACCCCCTCGCGGACCTCTCACCCTTCCCGCAGTGACTGCCCCCAGAAAGGGAAGAGCCCTTCTCCAGAAGGCCCAGTTCCCCTTTGTTCTACCAAACTGTAACAACAAATAGGAAGATCTGAAGCAGTGATCTGTAGTGACGGACAGACAGGGAACGTCTTGGTTACATAGGTAACCCTCGTTCCCTGATGGAGGGAACGGAGACGTTATGTCCCCCTGCCACAACCTCGAACCATCACTGGAGTCAGGGACTAGTTCTCGGCTCCTCAGCAAAACCTGATGAGAGGTTGCAACTGTCACCTATTTATACCCGTATGACAGGGAGTGGCTCAGGATGCAAATTCCACTAGCCAATTTTCATTGGCGTTTTCTCTTAATCAAAGAGTATCCGGGCTTCGAGCAAGACCCCAGTCTGTTGTCAGGACATAACGTCTCCGTTCCCTGCATCAGGGAACGAGGGCTACCTACGTAACCGAGACGTTATCATTATAGTTAAAGTTATCGTTGTTGGTTCCAATGGCTTTAGTCTTTATATGAAATTTCATATCTCTCTTTTTATTTATTTATTTTTTTTCAATATGGTTAAAGTGTACTGCTGAATGTACTTGAATAACCTTTTTTGGTAGGCTAACATTCATTTTAAATCCTGTATGTCATGTATTTACCTATATATGTAATATTTGCAATAGCAGATATTACATATATTAGCAGCTGAGCTCATTTAAAATATATCAACTTTAGGTGTAATATCAAACAACACAATACAGTTAAAATGATAATCAAGTACTTTACATGTGCTTTCGTATGTTAGTCAACGTCAAAATAATTGTACTTCAAACCATAATGGACCATTATTACAACATAAATGTACTTTAAAATAACACTTATAATTTGATATTATTACAAGTGTGTTTTTTACAAGTCTACATAAGAAACAGTCATGAAAGTGTACTCTCAGTAAGTACACTTAAGTGTATGCAAATACAGTTTTTAGTACAATGCAAGTGCACATTTAATACATTTAAGCACAATTATGCTTCATTTATTTGAATGTATTTCTTTGTGTATTTGTTTGGAAATAGACCAGAACAAGTTGGATGAACCTGAAGAGTGAGATGGATGGACAGTCTCCAGATCTGGACCCCAGGACCTCCACCCACAGCTTACCCACCGATATGTCTCAACCCAGTCAGTAGCCTTTTTTAAAGTCATGTCAGTTCAATAGTGGCCATCATGCTAACATTTCAGAGCGGCTATTTTCTATGTAGTAAACAATGAAATATGACAACAGCCGCATTTAGTTAAAACCATGTTTGCGTTTACTTTGAAAAATACAGTTAACTATACAATAACTATGCTTATTGTTAAAACTTGTGATTTAAAAACTGCATTTTTCAAGCTGTTCAAGTTCATTTGCATGCCCTGTTCAGAGTAAATGCAAACATGGTTTTAACTAAAAGGCTGGGCTACTATATTGATATTGAGTGGTACATTTTCTTCTGTTCATTTTTCTATGAATTTTTCATATCCTCCTTTTAAATTGTCTCTGCTTGTCCTCCCCTTGAACATGATGCTAAAGTCACGTGCCATAAATCATTCTAAATTCTCTGTTTTACAGACTTTCCATACAATAAGTCTGCTTCGCTGCCAGGATATGGGCGGAACGGAATATACAAGGTAAACCTTATAAGACCTGATATCTGCACACAAACACAGCACCCCACAAACCTTTTAACACACCATCTGTGTGTGATTTTTGGGAGTATATGTGAGCTGTGGTCACAAATGCTGTCATTCGCTCTCTCAGCAGTGAAGAATGTTGTTTGATCCTAGTTGGATTTGTCAAACCCAGCTGCTGGGACACAGAGGGCTGTTGTAATCGCGCACATCAGGAAACACAGTCACAGATCAGTTAGTGTAGAGATTTAGCTGAGGAAGCTATAATGCTCAGAGGGTGTGTCTGTGCTTGCGTGCAGTTAGAAGTTAGTCTTGTTCCCACCATCTGGCTGTTTTCCATGTTCGGCTTTGATCTTAAAATCTGGCTCCTTTAGTGGAGTATCCTCTGTATCGAAGAGAAAGATGTGCTTCCACGGCACGCTTTTTTATTAAAAATCTGATTCAGATCTTTTGCCAGTGTTTTCTTTTTCTTTGAGAACGGTCTGAAAGCTTCTCCTGTACACTAGGTGGCAGTATTTTGTAACGATTCTGTGTATCTGGACAATAAACTACCTGAAAACAGAAATATTACCCATTCTTTATATGTAATCTGGTCTGACTTAGTGTCATGTTTCGCTTTTACTTTCCACAGGCTTTCACAAAGGCGTGTGAAATGGAGAACTGGTCATAGATGAATATTTATAACCAAATCCACCGGCAAGCTCCAGCCGCAAAGATTCAAGCCTCTGTCTGTGCTAGACTTTAACCTTTAACCTCAGGAAATGAAAGAAAAGCTTTCACAGTTACAGCAGCCGCTCTGTTCATACACAATATTGTTACTCTCATTTGATAGTAGCAAAAATAAATAATGAAGGCATGGTGGAACTTTTCCAATAAGCGTTTAATGAGACCTTCTTAAAAGCAGATGCTGAAATCGGTTCCTTTGGAACATGAATGTGCTTGTTGTTGAAAAAACAGCCATCTATTGTTTTGATAGTGCCATGCATTCCTGTGAGTAAATGTACTCTGTAAATAATTGTAAATATGCTATGTCTTGTCATGCATCTCTTCTTACCAGGCGGCTGATCTTGGTGAGGATGATGGCGATCATGACTCATCCTGGAGTGGAATGAGAGGTGAGTATTTAACTTACATAGAAAAATTTTTATTGCCATACAAAGATTAATTATTATATTTTGTCTTTGTCTCTATTAATTTTATTTTTTTATCTTTTTCCTGTTTTCCCATGCTTCTCAGAGTACAAGGTGAGTTCTAAGAGAATGCTATAGTTTTTCAAGTCTATCAGTTTACTGTTTTGTAGAACAGTAATTAACTTTTGGGTGGTGAGTCCAAAATAGGTGGCTGGACTCCTATCAGGGAAAAACAACAAATCAAAAGGAAAACAACCAAATGCTGCTATTCTTAAAAAAAAAAAAAGAAAAAAAGATAACTCGCCCTCATGTCGTTTCAAACCCCTAAGATCTTTGTTCATCTTTAAAACATAAATTTAAATATTTTTGATGAAATCTGAGAGCTTTTTGACCCTGCATAGACAGTAACACAGCTGACATGTTTAAGGCCCAGTAATGTAGTAGGGACATTGTTAAAATCAAGTGTGCCGCACTAGTCCTCAAAAGTGAAGCCATCGCGTCTCGATCGCCCCCAGGTGGCTGGTCCCAGTATAGGTCATAAACCCCGCCCTCTCCATGCAATCTAATGGGACGTGAGACAAACTAAATAATTCAATTTCATTTCAAATATTTTGTTTTGTCATTTGTTGTGGATTTTATCACGCTGATGTAAGTTAGGGTATTTGTTTTTTAAATAAGTTTGATTTTAGTTAGTTATGTGATGCTATAAAAACTGGAGTGTGATGTCATGATTGACAGCTGAGAGTGAACTGAAGCACCAACAGACTTTTTCGGGATCTTCAGGAAGAGATTGAAGTTGTATTTACCTTATTTTAACACAATCCTCTTATATGGCAATCAGCAGACAAAAATTGGACCACTCAGGCTAATAGGGGTGTGTGTTTGCGTTCAAGTCAGCGCAGACTCCGGTCCCAAGTTCGCTACTTTGCAGACTCTGGTCCCAAATCAGCGCAATATGGCCGTGCCCTTTTTTAGACAATAGCGGGTTCACTTTTCTTAAATGGAAGTGAATGAAGGCGCGTCATCCATCTTTTTTACAGTCTATGGTTAAAATGGTTGAAAATTTGTTACAAAAATAGCTTCTCTTTTCGTGTCAGTCTTCGACGTGCATTCATTAAAGTAGTACACACGGAAGAGAAGAAATTGTCATTTTCTTTGCCGACAAAAAAGGATTCTTGTAGCTTCATAACATTACGTTTCAAACACTGATGTCACATGGACTATTTTAACAATGTCTTTACTAGCTTTCTGAAACTCGAATATGTCAGTTGTGGTACTGTCTATGCAGGGTCAGAAAGCTCTTGGATTTCATCAAAGATATCTTATTTAAGTTCTGGAGAGGTCTTACAGGTATGGCCTTACAGACATGAGGCTGAGAAATTAATGACAGAATTTACAATTTTAGGTTTCAACTGCCCATTTGAATACAGATTCTTTTAATATGCTGGTTTGGTGCTCAAGAGTTCAAAGAACGTCTTACGAGTGGATCTGTGTAATTGTGTGTATTTTACATGCATGTATGCTGCAGGTCTATCCATATGACATGCTAGCTGTGAGCCACAGAGTCCGAGTAAAACTACCACGTGATGTGGACCGCACCAGACTGGAGGTAATATTTTATTAGAGCTTCAAGTAGACCACTTTTCTGTTTTGTCCATCTCTTTCCTTCTTTATGCTGTAAATGACTTTACTCAGTGGTTTTGTTTGGTGTAAATATTGTACATTTTTAATTGATTGCACTTTGGAGCATCCCAGCTTATGATTGAGTGATACTTTGTAATGATTGACATTTAAAAACAGTTGTCATCTTTTTAATATGAAGCATGGGTTGACTTATTTCTGTTTTATTAATTTTTTTGTCAGCATTAATCTTGATCAAAGTACCAAGAAGGCAGCCAGGCAAAGAGTTGTGTATGTGTATGAGTGTCTGTCAGTCCACTTGCCCACGGCCAACACATAATATATCCTCAATGTTCCTGCACATTGTGTCAGTGTTATTAGTGGGTTTAAATGGAAAAGGGAAGAGAAATATCTGGCTCACTTTAACGTCAGCATGAGTTACGAGAGATGTTGATTTACTGATCCCACTCCCTAAAACTGTTAGTTTGGAATCACTGTGGTTAAAATTGCAATATCTGAAAATGTGTGTTTGCCATCATATGACTGTTGTCCTGATGTAATAGGCCCTTGTCACATCTGTTTGAATTGAGCATGATTTGAGTCAGTCTCTCAGCGGGAGACACTTGCAACACCCAAAACTTTCCAAAGACAGTGATTTCAGCAGCTTTTTCGAGAACTTCAAGATACCCACACATCTGCAAGTGTTACAGTACCACATACGACAGGGCCTAAAAGAATAAAGATTTATACAGATCCATTCTGGAATGGTTTAAACCAAAATTGAGGTCATAGGCTTTAAAGCCTGGCAACTTTCCGAGTGGTGCTCGTAATCCTGATTGTGCTAAAGGCAATGAATGTCCTCAACCATTGCGAAGCTTTAGGTGACACGTGCACGTAGATGGTTGTAATCATTGTCATTATTGTATTATTATTTGTTTGCTCTGTATTTAATCTGTAATGACGTTTGTGCCATTCAGATATTGTTAGCAGAATAAACAGTGCTTAGAATCCTGGCAGAAGTCCTTTGGGTTTGTTCTGATTAAGCTTTGATTAGCTGTTTGACAGTGTTAATTTAGGCCTTTATAGATGGATGACTATATCATGGAGCTATTCTGCATGCTTTAAAGTGATAGCCACCCCCCCACCCCCCCAAAAAAGAAAGAAAATTATGCATCAGTTTAAATTAATTTATACTTCCTCTTTTAAAACATACATATTGGAGTTATCAGAATGTCAAATCTGTTCGTTTACATACAGTTAAAATGGATTTTAATAATTTAAGTTTTTCTTTTTATGAATAATATTTCTATTTTAGTCTGTTCCTCACACAGAGATTACATATGGTTCCAAAAGATTTGGAATTAGGGTTTTATGATTTGGGGGGAAAACCTAAAACCCTTTTCTGATAAAAATGGAAAATTTGATTTTAAAAAAGCTTATGGTTTGATGAATATGCTTGTTTGTAGGAAATAGGAAATAATAGGAATAAAAAATAATGATTTATTTCAAAAAAAAAAAAAATCATCTACAACTAATTAAGAAATATTAAAATTGTAATATTTCCCTATAACATTAACAGTATTTTCACAATATTTCCAGGCAGTCCATAAAATATTTGAAATAGATATATATTTATTTAATTAAATCACAGCTTTTGTAGTTTTATAACCACTCTAAACCATATCATTATTTTATGTCACTTTTTCTGTTAACCATTCATCTTCATTGCAGATAAGTGCAGTGTGAACATTTCCAAATCTATTTCATTATGTCTCTTAAATTTGTCAAAATTGATTTGTAAAGTTTTAAAATTCAGTTAACCACATTTATTGTAATTCTTATTATTTCAGAGGCACCTGTCACCTGAGGACTTCTACAACGTATTTGGGATGACCATTGAACAGTTTGACCGTTTGGCCTTGTGGAAGAAAAATGACCTTAAGAAGAAAGCCCGCTTGTTTTAAATCCCGCCGAATCGCTTGAAGGAAAGCAAAGATAAAGAGAAAACCTCTTCTCATCCATCCTGAGTGCATGGAGGATGAGTGTGAGAGAAATATATATGCACCTCCATTCTGCTACTGTCATCCCATCTCACGCTGAGGAAGAGGGAGCGCTTTCACAATGCTGTTTGCCACCTAGCTTTGTTCGTGAACGCCTCACCACATGGTCTGAATGTTACTCTGATATGCCAGACAGTCAGAACTAAATTCTCCACCTTGTTCTTCTCTTCGATTGTCTTTGATCTCGCTCCCTCGGCTGTCTTTGTGGTTACTGCATTGTATTCTCTCTTTGTGGAAAAAGCACTCAATATTGATATAAGCCACTTTCTTTACATTTTATACCGTTGAAAAACATGGCCAACCAGCTCTACTTGTACGTCTTTTTGCTATGTAATAATATCCATCTTCCCCTTTCCCTTTGTTTTTATTTTTGACTGCAGTGAATGTTGTCCAACGTTTTGGTCCTGTCCTCGTCTACTCATATTTTGTCTTTCTCTCGTCTCTTCCTGCCTGTTCCTCTTCTTACCTCCTAGACATGATACTCAGCCACTGCTTGGACTGTAATATCTATCATGTAATATCAGCTTTATGGAAGCTCATTCGTCCATGGCTTTAGCATGACCAGGCCAAAGACTCAATCGGAGCGAGAAGTCAACAAAGCACCTTCCACGTGACCTAACCAGACGCGACGCAATAAAACGACAAGACAAAATCCTCCTCCATGACATTTTTTTGTTTTTTTTGTCCTAACCAGCTTTGATCGTGAGAAGCAAAGAGCAACAGGACACAACACAACATCATGCTGGCTAGCCCCGCCCACTGTGAAATCTCATTGGTTCCTAAGAACTGTACATCTCATTGAGTGCGATTCTGTCACGTCACGCATCAGTTTTTTCGACCTTGTCGTATTGCGCCTGGTTAGGACACCGTGTTAGTTCATATGTGTAATAATCTTTACTGTTGCTGAATGACTGTGAGTGTAAACAGCTGGAACAATGCTTTTGTGATATATTATGTATTTGTTCGCTTTTTCAGGTCAATGTGCAATTCATCATGAGATCACAGTTATTCAATAAGACATTTAGAGTTGATATCTGGACTTCACATACAGTACTCTCTCCATATATATTGTGCACAGTACAAATGGCCATGAACTCAAGCATTCTTATTATTTTAATCCACACAAATGAAAGTGCTCAAGGCAGAGTAAACCCTTATTTTTGTATGCATTTTTTTTTTTCATACAGATGTTTGCCAGATACTTTATTTTCCATTTGCAAATAATTGCAACATTGACTTTAGCATGGAGCCACGCCAAAGCTAACAGATTCTGTAGCAATTAGCAAAACTAATACAACATGACACTTAATAAAGCATGCAGTTCAGTGGCGCTTCATTTAAAACCCAAATATGATTGTTTTTCTTCTGCTTTTTTTTGATTGTTAATAAATGTGTGTGCAGTATATTGATATTAATGTCTGTTACACTTATCATGTCACCCTGTAGGCATGCACTGCATTTACTAGAAGCACCATGTAATGACTTCATAATGGACTTTTAAGATTAATCATGACATGTTGTTTGATTTGAGATCTTATTGAGAGATTGTTTTGTTTCTTCAGACACATTCTTAAGTCGCACCACGTCTGTTCTTCCTCTTATGCCAGTGACTCAAATTTGCCAAAAAAGAAAGGTATTTTGTCCTTTTAATTACATTAATACATTACATAAAGATGTCAGAAATCTGGAACTGTTAGAAACACCGCCTCATTCAGTAAACTAAGTTCTGAGTAATGATAACCACGTGTAACATGTGCCTATATCTTGTACAATATCAAGGCATCTTTAGATTTTTTTAAACTGCTCAGCAGGGAAACTCAGATTGTTTTACTTTGTTGATTGTGAAAGTATGGCGTTTCTAACTAACGGTGTGTGTGTGCTTATCTCGTTCTTCAGGGTCATAATGTGACATTTTTCATGTAGTAAATTTCAGCCTTCATCGGCCATGCCAAAATCTGTTGTTTTGGGGAAAATACAGTACAGTGAAACTCGTCTGAAACACATGAACGTGTTTTGGTTTGAGTGCGTAGGTGGGTTTCTTCCCAGAAGAACCAGGTTGAGCTGCGGAGGACGAATGTGTAAGTCTTATTTGAACAGCTGTAGAAACACGCTCGCGTGTGGGTGTTCTCAGCCGACAGCTCAGCAGTCCAGTAGTTCAGACTAGGTGAGTTCAGATCAGTGTGTGTTCGATCAGCTTCATTCTTCAGCATAGCACTGTTCTAACTTTCAGACCCAAGTGGAGACTAAACAGGGTGGTCATATCTGCATCTGCATTTCTGTGTATGGTTTGCATTTGGGAATCATTTCAAAATGAATTTTTCTTTGTGTGTGTGTGAAGTCTCTTGGTCTGGATGAAAGCAGATGTAGGACTGTGACCCAAGAGAACTCTGACCCGACAGTTTTGAGAGCTGCTTTCCTACTTTTGCTACTATAACATATGAAGAGAGATCGTGCCTGGGTCCGTCTGCATTCACACAAATGTATTATTTTATTCCTAGAAAGTTTGAGAGTCATTCTTGCGAAGTTGTCTTTGTGTTATGATGAGGTAACGCGACATATGAGGTTTTCCATTGGGTGCGTGTGGTTTTGTGCTAGTATGCAAACTAACTACTGCGTATAACTGTGATTGTAATGTTGTTTTGACTGTGCAAAGTAATGAGTTTGGGAAATGTAAATGCACCCATTTCATTCACAGTGTCTTTGAGTTGCTTTGCAAGAAATATTGATATTCATCTCAATAAATACAGCTACTTCAACTCATGTGTTTTTCTGTAAAGACAGTCGCTGAGACAAACAGACGGATGGATAAATGGATATCCATCTAAATAAAGCTACTTCAGTTTTTCTGTTCAGTTTAGCTTTTTTTCTGTAAAGATTCTGAATCAGACAGATTGACCAGTAGATAGATAGACAGACAGACAGACAGACAGACAGACAGATAGATAGATAGATAGACAGATAGTGTTGGGAAGGTTAATTTGGAAATGTAATAGGTTACAGATTACAAGTTGTCCTGTTTAAAATGTAGTAAGTAGTGTAAATATTTCAGTTACTTTATAGTAATGTAACAGATTACATTTGATTACTTTTCTAAATTTCTGTTAATCATTTTCAGGGTTATCCTTGCAATATTATCAGACTTCTCAATTGCATTTGCTTGAATTAAGATTGAAATAATTAAAGTACAGCCACCGCAAAATCAGACTTTAGCAGACAGAGATCGTTCTGAGGTTAAATACAGATTTAAAGTCATAACAAGATATAGTTTAACAGCTATTATACTGTTTTTGAAATCAAATCTTTGCACACCTATGGCAGGAAACACTGGCCTCTAACCCTGCCTTGGGAAAAAAAACAGTTGACCTTAAAAAATAAAGCATACACAAACCCAAACAGGAAATAGAGCAGTTATTGAATAAGCATGTGTCCTATCCTGTGTCCTAAACTCCTGAAACATTGGTGTCTCATATTTCAGAGTAGTTAATGCAATTTGGGAAAGAAATCAATCAAATCTAGGTCTTTATGTTTGTGGAAATATTTGTAATCTTGAACATTTTCATTACAGTGACATTTATTTTGTAATTAAGTTACATAATGCTGTTACAACTAGATATTCCCCAACACTGATAGATAGATAGATAGTGTTTATAAATTCATATAAACAAAGTAGACAGACCTTAAAACTTAATATCTTCCAACAGTCCTCGATCTAGCCTACACAGTTTGTAAATGTGACCGCCTCCCAGTTCTGCTATTGGTTGGATTTTTAGTAGCGCGCTGCCGGATTGGTTCACACGGTTGTCAATCTCGTAGCGATTTGA
The DNA here is from genome assembly GCA_032359235.1 of Enteromius mattozi. Lineage (NCBI taxonomy): Eukaryota > Metazoa > Chordata > Actinopteri > Cypriniformes > Cyprinidae > Enteromius > Enteromius mattozi. The sequence goes on from JAUMHE010000061.1 coordinate 8,597,352, forward strand.
CAGCGTGAGCGGTCCCTGAAGCGCAGATATGAATCTGAAGAAGCTCACACAGGCCAGAGGAACAACAGAGGTGGCCGTTATCAAGTGCACGCGGATACTGGGCAGGTCCATCACCTTATGACGGAAAATAACGGAGAAGGTAAGATGTCGCTGTTACATTTATTTGACAGTTGTCTCTATTTATGCGTTGTGAAAGAATCTTGGCCATCCATGAAATATTTCCTAATTTGTCGATTTCAACACACTGAGGTTTCTTAAGGACAAGCGCTGCTCGGAAAACGTTTAATGCGAGTGTGTTAGGCTTGCTTTCTATTGTTTATCTATTTACAAATGCTATTAAAAACATAAAAGAGCTCTGAATCTGTCATCCTGCATTAATATCTGTAATTGTTTGGAGCTGCCATCAACCCTTTTTTTCTTTTGGAGCTGAGGCTGAACACAAAGAAGCACGAGGCATCCTGATGAATGTGGGGGGCTCTTGTTGAATAGCACGAGCCTGCAGGGATCAGCTGGCGTCTCGAGCCCCAGTCTCTGATTATACAGAGGGGGAGGGGCTGACAGAGGTGAAAAGCCAAATTATGAAGAACAAATCCAATTAATTTGATACAATACAGTGGGATGACTTTTAAAGCACTGGGAAAAGGAAGCTGGGTTATGTTTTTGTAGTTTATATGAGGATGAAGCATACCGACAACATCATAATTGCCTCTCTATTTCTCTGTTAAGATTTCAGTGTTATGTTTACCCTAACTGACCCTATTTTTTTTTTAGCAGGTTTGTTATTATAGTAGGTGTTTTGCAAGTTCAGGGGATGTTTTTTGGGAGAGGCTATTTATATAAAGAATTTGGAACTGTGTGAAAGTGTTTCATCTCCAGTTTAGTTTTCCTCCAGGAATAACTGACAATGGAGCGGACAAGAACTGTCATCCTGTGTATTGTTGGCTTTACTGACTCTGGCTCTGAGATGAGAGAAAACAGAACAAAACGTAAAAAGCCACCAATGCGGTCGCGTCTCATATCTCATTGTCCAGACTGTCTCAAAACAGTCAAACCAGGTAAAGAAAATAAGAAATAATCGACTGGAACAGGTTGGGTTTGGCTAAATGGGGTTTTTGGACTCCTTGACTAGAAATACGATCACTTGGAAAAACAAAGATAAGCCTGTGGATGAAGCTCTCAGCATCTTTGATCAATAGCCAGTGTAGAGTTTAGAAGGGTGTGACCAAGCGCTTTGAGGGATGTTAATCAAGGGCCTTCTGGTAAAATGGGTGATGGAGCCTAACTTGACCTGCTCATCTGCTTTTGGCTGAACTTTCACCACAATTTCTATCATGCGAACAGGAGGTTCAAATCAGGATGTTCTGCTTCCTAATCAGAGCAGAAACAAAATACCTTTTCCTTATTGAATCCAACCCTTACCATTTCCTTCGATTCTGAAGTGAATGCTGATGTTACTGGCAGTTTCATATCGATCTGGCAGAGAAAACACCTTTGTAAACCATGAACCGCTAAACACCTTTTTTTTTTTTTTTTTTTTCAAAAGTAGGTGCATTTAATTCCATTTAAGGAAAAAAGCATGAGTTGCACCCTTATTACGGTAGCATAGCATGTGTAAGCTTGTTCATTTACACTTTATTTCAAGAATTTTGTAACCGCACAAAGTGAGGTCATCCAAGAGCTAAATGCCAGTATAGCTTAGTGTTGCATGGCCTCAGTAGGTGGGAGTTTGATGTTTTCTCTGATAGCTTGATGACTGGTCTGTGCATGTGGTCAGAAGTCTGATTGCTGATGCAGTGACATCATTACCAGTGCACATCTGGCCGTATAGATATTTTGTGGAAGTTTGTTATCTTCTAATCACTGCTTTGAATGATGGGGAAAATGCAGTGATAATATACAGTACAGTTTTCTCTTTTATAGCAGCCTGACTTTTATAAGTTCCCTTCCAGGGTTTTTTTTCCCTCTTGTGGCTCAAGTCTAGCAGTCTGTGCCTTCGGATAGTTTTCACAGACAAGTCTCCAGTGGGTTTATATTAGTCTGCCTCGGGATGCAGTATGTAGTTTAATTGTGTGAGCCTGTGTGTCACATACAGCTGTGAACAGCTGCCGATTCTTTGTCTGTCTTACTCAATACCAAACCACTTCCTGACCTCTGACTCCTATGGAAAGATGTGTTGGTTTATAATTTTATATTTTATTGATGCAATAAAAAGATAAGGAAATGTAAAATGCGTCATTATATTTTTGCATTAAGTACATACTCTCATGGCAAATGCCTTGTTTGGGAATCAAACCCGTGACCTTAAAGTCGCAAGCACTTTGCTCTACCAGTTGGGCTCTTGTCTTTGTCTCATTAAACCTTTTATATACTCTTTTCGGTTTTGTTTATATGAGCTGAAAGGCCCTTTGAGAACACATAAAACCCACTGACTCTGCCGTAAGGACCCCATGAGATCAAAATATGTTTTTTGACTTTTCTGTTACATTCAATCCATCCATCCACCTTATGTTTTTACGTAAGAGTCCGCATGGACATTTTTACATGAATGCCACTTCCAGTTATTTTAGCTGTGCAAAGAGCTGTCTGTTATGAAAGCGTACAACATTTTTTTTATGTAAACTATGAAAGCAGATATACCCATTTAAAGGTGCTCTATGTATTTTCGACTGTACTAAAGCATAAAAATATCATTAAATGTTTGCAGATATTTAGGAAACATGCTAAATTCACATACTTGATTGTCTGAAAAACATACATTATATTACTGCGCTCCGTGTCGGGATGTCTGTTTTTGTTTTGTTCTGTGGGTTATACCCAATAGTATTTCAACACCCCGGGTTGCCAGTATGCAAAAAACACCTATTGCAGCCAGTAGAATAGAAGCCAGCAAAAGAACTGAGGCAGAGATTGGTAAAACATGGATTAAGCAACTCATTAATTTTTAGTGTAAGACTTCGATTGTAAATTGCGCTCATTCCAATTGTGTATTGCATTCATTCCAGTTTGCCTCAATCTGGCAACCTGGAGTGGGCAGGACAAACAACTGTCCAATATTTTGAATTTGGGCTGTAGTACCCATTTCAACCACTAGCTGTCAATATGACACACTGCACCTTTAAAACTTACATATTATCTTCTTGGATGAGTTTTACTACCCAGACTTTTGTCTAAACAAGTGCTTTAACACAATATAAATAATGTAACAATGATTAAAATGAGATATGAATTTCTAGGTTAAACAAGTGAAAGAATATTGTTTTATTAATGAATATAAAGTTCTTGTATTTACACAAACAGCTGTGCAAGACGTCTCTGTAGAGCTGTCAGTTACCCATACTGCCAACGGCTCTGTAACATGACTGGACTGGAGTGGCAGATCTTTAAAGTCAAACATGAAAAAGTGGTGTTGCATGCCTTTTGGCTCTCCTTCAGCTTTGGAGGTTGTCCCATTAGGGTTTTACACCGAGACATAGCCAGAGGGAAGATGTAGCTTTGCTCTTTTTCTTTTCGTCGAACTCCACATACTCAAGTGTGTTTGTGTTCACAAAGAAGGTGCTTGTACTTCAAATCGCCCATTTGAGTATATGTGTGTGTGTGTAGACTAAGTGTCTGCTGTAAACCAAGCTGAACTTGAGACCTCTGAGTCACTGTCTGAGAAAGCTGATGCCTCATTTTCTTTAGAAAGCTTTAATTGTGTCTTTCTCTTGCTTTCATCACTGAATGTTATCTGAATCGTTTAAAGTAGAGGTTTTCTGTTATTATTTGTTTCCACTATGTTTCATTATTTGTGTATGACATGGAAAGTGAAAGAGGGAAAATAAGGGAAATAACCAAGGAAGGTGTGGAAACTGTGGCAGAGATACAGAAGATGAAGCTTGCTGTGGTTCTTAACACTCCTGACCACATCACAGGCAAAGAGGAATCCGATTAGACTGATGTGGTTGGTGTTATTTGCCGGGTGGAAACTCTGGTTAAGTATTTCGTGTTTAGGGTGTGTTGTTGCAGCCAAGGTAACAGTCTTTCTGTAAAGGCTTGTTTTATAGCTAACAGATGCTAGAACTGTTAGCATAAATAATTAATGCACAGTATGTTTGGAGCTTTTAGAAGCTGAGCTAGTTTAGGTTTTTTAAGAATAACCTATAGTGATTTGTTATTTGTTTTATAGACTCCTGACATTTTCTGTTCAACTGACTCATACCAGACAATTTCCTCAAAAACGCACCAATAATCAAATAGAAAATCTTCAGGCATCTATGTAAAAGTTTAAAGAAGAACAGTCTCAAAGCTCTGCTTATGAAACAGTCCACGTGTGCTAAGATCTCTACTAGTGAAAGTGAATATGAGAAGACAGACATAAGAACTAGCTTTCAGTTTACAGCTTTCGTAGAAGGTGATTCAACAAACTTACAAATCTTCCAACTAGTGTTATCGGTTACAAAAACTAAAAATGATAAAAACATAGGCAATCTCATTTTCTCTCTCCAAAAACAGCTGACCTACATGAATTCTTTCTTTCTGTCTTTTGCCAAATTCTTTCTGTTCTAAAAACACGCACCATCTGTGTTTTTGGGTTTGATCCTGCAGGTGTATTTGTAAGCACTGGTATTTAGACCTTGAGGCGGCTCTCTCATCTTTCTACAGTAATTTCTCTTCTCTCTGTAGCTCAGCATGCCTTTTCGTGCCTATTTTGCGCCTGTCGTTACCTATTTCCTGCATTCATTTTGATTTGCCAGATGAATAAAGACAGGAATTTAAAAAAAAAAACACTTACACACATTCACTGTACTGCACAAAATCCCAACAACAATGTGATGGAAACAGAAGAGGCCCACTTTGTAGTACTTTTCACTCTTTATTCCATATGGGAAAGTGACAGTGACTAATAGATTATGTCACTTCCTGTGGAGGGTCAGAAAAGAGGTAAAAGTGAGTTAGACTTTGGGTTATGAATCTCAAAGGAAGTGCATATATTACAACGTTCAGGCAGTATGCTTGTGTGGGTGTGCGCGCACAAACAAACTCACACATTTCTTTTTATGCTTTTCCACCTATTCATGTTATTGTAACCCACTTTCCATCAATTCCAATTTATTTTTAGTAGGGGAGTATGATTATAGGGTGATGATGAAGGCAACCTGCTCTTTGGGTATTTGGGTAAAATGCTTAGTTTGGATTTTAGCCAAGACTTGTTTTCACATGTTTTTGGAAAAGTGGTTTCAGGCTTTTCTGTAGTAAATGGATGTGCTTATGTATATGTATAGATCTGCTGGTAAAATAACCAGGTGTTCAGTGCTATGTGCACTAAGGGTGACGTTCAAATTCTGGAAAATGTTAGTGCTCTTTATAATGAACTTATTTAAGCACACAGAGATGTGTGCCGAGGTCTCCAGACCTGTCCTTTGAAATTGATTGTACTGTACATGAAGGTTGATGTCAAGGTGCTATTATTTATGGAAATACTTGCTTTTTCGTTCCCTGTATTTTACCCTAGACACACCCACACAAATCCCACAGGCTATACATACTGAAACTTCAAGCTTAGTATGCTTTCACACTAGGGCTTTTAGTCTGTTTGGTGTCAAGTTTGATTTGGTTGCTGGGTGGTGGAAAGTGTAATAAAAATAAGCAGGAAATTTATTTTTAAGAAGGTTTGATGAAATTTAGCCCCTGGTTGGTCCTCACAGCATGTTTCCTACTGCTTTCACCGTAGCAGTGTCACCTGCACATAACACGTCTGTAGATGAAATTGTGCCTGTTCCAAAGACAGCAATCTGCAGTGTTGATATGCAATCTTGTGTTGAAACAGGTGGTTCATTTGATCAAGGGGAAAATCTGTAGAGAAGAGGACCATTGCCAGTTTTTGGATGTGTGTGTTGGTGTGAGTGCACTGCATATATAATTATTGTAACCTTTAGCAGCGTCTCTGTTTAGTCCTGTAAATCTTACAAAGTTTCCACAGCAAAACTGTAAAGATCATGGCATTCCTTCATGGATTAAACCACACAGGCATTTGCTGCATTAGATCATAAACACCCTCATACATTGTCCAGCTAACAGCAGGATTGGATTTTAAAGCAGAGATGCAGACAATAGGATATATATACACATATTAAAGATGCCATTATTATTTGGCTTTAAAACCTTGTGAAAATTGATGCTGATTTATCTTAGATTTTACATATCGGCATCACATTATTCTATAAGATTCACATTTTTCTGTTTTATGTGAGTAAATGTTATTGTGAGTCTTTTGAGATTTTACCAACACTCAGCCTTTGGCATCTTCTTTTCTATCCTCCTTCCCTCTTTTCTTTCAGTGTATGATAGATGTTTGTTGCTGCTGTCATTCAGCACTTTTACACTTGAAGCTCTGCAGATGTTTCTTTGGAATGTTATTTCTCTCATCTCTCTCTCCTCAGTGGTCCTTTGCAGTACCACCAATGGCTGTGCACAGAGCCTCCGCCTCATTTGCTGTCTTCAGAGAGAATAATGAGTATAATTTTACCAAGTTTACAAAACACAAAACAGATAGACAGGAACGATATGCTGTCTGTACATGCTACAGCTACGCTACATAAAGCAACAGACACAATGCAAAACATAAACATAAACATAACATAAAACATAAAAGAAAAATACATAATATAAGAAATGATCAAAAAACACAAAAAGGAAACAGATTTTATAAATGATCTTTGCCCATGCTGATTTAAAATGGATGTTTTTGTAATCAGTGTTGAAAGGCATACTACATCCCAGTCTATCAGAACAAAACCATGATCATTTTTTGTAAGTGTTAAAGTTCAACATAGATGACCCAGATCAGTGTCAATATTTGGCTCCCTGACAGTAAGGGCGAGTTTTGGAAATTTGTGTCTGCCAGGTGAAGTAAAGGTATTCCACATTCTTCTATTTTCCTTCCTTCTCCTCCCTTCCCTTTCACCCACATCCTGTCACCTTCTCTTTAGCCTCACATACTCTCAATACCTTTACATGCACTTATTTTTGTTCTTACTTGTTTCCTATTTATTTGATTATTTCATGTCTCCACCAGTCCGATTCAGCTGTTAAAATGAATGCATTGCATGTACTTTTCCCCTGCAATATAAATAGTCTTGGTCTGTGTGCCCACTTAGGGTGAGAATTAACATTATGGACACATTATGGAAAATCTGAGTTTTTTGATTCAATCTAAACAGAATTGAAATTTAATAGATAGAATGTATGAGCTTCTATATTTCAATGGCCATGACAGAAGTTTTTTTTTTTTTTTTTTGTATTGTATTATCTTATTTATCAGCCCTAGGTTGACTTCTTCAGTCTGCCGTGAGAGGCCAGGACCCATATATGTACAATATCACATATCAAGAATGCTGTCTCTGGATCAGAGCTGTTCCTTAGCACTCCTTGGCATAAGCCCCAGTAAACACTGTGAAAATCTGATCCTAAATCAGCACTCTGCACAAATACATGCCGTTGGATCTCCGGGGGCGGACTTCCTCCCTGAGGTCTGATGAAAATCAATGTCTGTGGTTCTGGCTGAGTCTGGCTGAAACATTTATCAAGATCATCTGATGGAAAGTGCCTGGATCTGAGGAAATGAAGGACTGTGTGATGTCCTCTATATACTCAGAGGATTTGTATTTGATTGGTGTGTTCAGCAGTCCAAGGGGAAGCAGATAAAAACACACTGGAAAATAAACTGAGGTGGGGGGGATTATACATTTTGCATTAAGGCAGATTGGTTTCTTAATTGGGTCTCCTCCCCCCATTGGGCCGGCCGGCCAGCCATAACCAACAACACGTCTGCAGTCTCAGCCTGGCCAGATGGTGGACTGAGCCTCAAAGTGGTGGGGTGGGCTGACGGAGGGAGGTGTGTGTTGAGTGTGTATTAGTGGTTGTGACTCGTAGTCCTGCTGGGCCATCCTCCCCTTCGTACATCTTTGTATCCATCTATACATCTGACTGTTTGCTATGGACAGTTGGAAATAAAGAGGCACCCTGGCTATAGCAGCTGGGACTTGAGACTGGGTGTGGATAGGGGGAGGGTCATGTGTAAGTTATCAAGGACTGGTATCGAGAAGAACAAGAGGAAGGAAATGTAATTGGAGTGAGAAAGTAGGTGCACTTTGTAGATAAAAGAATGCAAAAATACACAAAATTAGGAAAAATCTGACCATTCGGGGAAAAATTGGGATGAATGCAAAGTGGATACTGTATAGATCAATAGAACAAAGCACAGAATGGGCTTCATGCAGCTGCTTGTTCCTGGTGATAACTTGCAGATGGGTCTTAAAAATTGTCCACCAATGTAATTCTAACAAATAGACCCAAGTTGGACTACTATCTTGGTCATCTTGTCCTTGCCAACACTGTACTTGGTCCTCAGCGTGCTTTAACATTTTCTGTTAAAACCAGTATGCAAATACATTCGAACTGAATTATACTTTCAGTGCTGAATAGTTGCTCTGAAGCAGTTGGAGAGAAAAAAATGCAAAATGCAGACTAAAGCATTTACGTAACATTTTAAGAACATGAATTATTGCTGTAGTCTGATGAAAACCCAACTTTCTTTGTTCATATAAGTGCGCTTATTGATTATTCTTGACTGAGCATACATCACTGTAGAGGAAACAGAGAGCGAGAACATAGCGTGGCCTCATCTGCACCAGTCCAGAGTATCATGTGTGGAATGTTGAGCTGTTTTTTGTCAAAGCCTTCTTTAGGGCGGTTTAAGGATATAGGATTGTGTATCTCCACTGAGACCCTTTGTTGGACTGGTTTGTAGTGCACTATCCAGCTGACCATGCCCAACCCAAACACAGCACTAATGTATGTCTGAAACCCAGCCAGAATATTACAAATGAGCAGCGTGTCAAAAGGTTGTCATGCTCACTCTGATTCTGACCTAGTTTTAAATACTCCTTAGCATTGCTCTGTCTTCCCTTCATCAAGGCTTTCCTCCACTGGACGACAGCCAGTGCTCCATACTGCCCCTCCATATGCACTACAGCTTTCTGCACTATAAAATTACTCTGGTATCAAATTATGCAACTACATCTGAGCAGAGCGCCTCATAGCCATATGGAGAGTCTGTAAAGCCTGATTGTTTGTGATAAAGACGACAATGATGATGACGATTTCTCCAGACTTGTGTACAGAGTTTTGGTTTCTGTCCTCCAGCTCAGAATGTTTCCATTATTCACATTTACTGCCTGTGTAAGTCAATCTGTGTATGTGTGCTTATTTAGTTTAATTTCCCACATGTGTAAGATTATAATCTTATCAGGGAAGAACTGTAAACTGGAGAACTGCAGAGCAACCAGTTAAAATTATGCCAAGGTTTGTTGCTTTTGTGACATTATGTGTGCTGACTACCTAGTTGGGCTGTTTTAATTGGATGCATCGCAGTTCATTTAACATATTTCCTTAAATATGAACACATCTGAGGTATTTAAAACAGCAACATCTGTAACTACATTCACTCTCTGCAATCTGGCACAAATTAATTTTCACTGCAGACTGCAGTGTATGTTTTCTCTCAGGCATTAGGCTATACAAATATACTATATGGTATAGCTTTGGTAGCTTTGATATACAAGGTGTTTGATCTCACCGATATTATGCTTTTAGAATATTACAGGATATAACCTGGATGACACAAACTGTCTTATCAGATCATCCACCTCCTGTGGTCCTAAATCCTGTCTGTCTACTCTTTGTTAATTCCATAAGGAGGCTTTGGCTTGATTATGCTGTATGTGTGTGTAGGAGAAGAGTACAGCCAAATGTCTTTTGAAATCGTAGTCACAAATCTGCTGTTTGGATACTGAGAGTAGCAGGGGTGCAGATTGCAGAGCTGATATTCAGTAGTTTCAGATGAATCAAAAATTTTCGGCCACATTCCAGAAACACGGAAAAAGTCATCCAGCAATTATAAAGGTTCAGCAAGCATTTAAGGGATGAAAAATAAATGTCAACGGGTTCATTCAGGACCCTGATTATAAATGCTATTTTTTTTTTAGCAGAAACAACATCGTCTAGAACATTCAAATTAATTTGTCTCTGGAATTCAATCCGTTTACTTTTGGGGTCTTGTAATCAAAAAACCTGTTGTTTTGCAGATGGTGTGCATATGATTTTGGCTTGTGTTTTTTTACCAATGAGGCCAACCACTTTAGTAACGAGGTGTTTCACCAGCGCACAGATTGTTGCTGCATTCTTTGGAGACGTGAAAACACATAAGCACTGATGAGTGACACACAGGCACATTCTGTGAGATGCACTTCAAAAGACCTTAAATTCAGCTCATATGTTGCCCCTGACAAAACAGCCTTTGCTGTAATGAATGCCCTGCAGTGGAACCCAGAGGAAACAGTCATTCCACTGGCTACCAGGCTTTTTAATGCTTCATTAGAGTTCTGTTTGTTTAAAGCTTACTCTCCTGACAGTTACCAGTTTGCCAGTACGGGCCTCCACCCTGCTTCCAACATCCTGAGCACGTGATGTGAGGGCCAACTCCTGTAAGAGGGGTATCACAGAATTGCTTTGTTTTGATGGCGTGTCTGGAGCTGTGAAGAGATAAAGTTTAGATGCCGGTTACTCATAATGTAGTTTACATTAGATACAATTTCTGTCTATTCTTTGTTACATGACCCACAGTTTGTGTGTTTCAAATTAGCTGATTGACTCAGATGTTTGAGATTCTTGACAGAAGTGAAGTGTTTCACAATTTTGTTTTAAATGGCTTGCAACTCTTCTTATGTATCTCTCTAAAGACTCTTGACTCTTCTAAGATATCACTCTTTTGAATTGTGTGCACTGTATTAAATTGTGCCATTATAATGACCTCAACAGTAACCTTATTCTCTCTCTCTATTGTGTCAACATAACTCTCTAGATATTCTAACTTGTTCCATGTGCCTTTTTTAATGTCAGTAGATAATAAACATGGCTTTGTCATGACTTTCAAGTGATGCAACAAGAAGCAATTACAGTGCAGATTTAAGTTAAACACACAAGGTATACCCCAACTGATAAAGTTATACAGGAAAGCAACTAAACAAACAGAACACAGATAAGTATGTTATCGTAAAACTCACACTTGTTTGAATAGTGTTGAATCTGATAGTGTGGGGAATGCAGGCTTTGTGTTGAAACCTCTTAGTCAATGACACTATTGCTTTCTGCTGTGCTGCAGGCTTTGGGTGGACTTAATGTCTGCATATCAGTTTGATTCTCTCCCCAGTATAATGTCAGAGCATATAGTTGTTTTTGCGCCAAGGCCAAATACATGGATCAGTGTCCAGATAAAATATCCTGTTGACACACACGTGAGTTCACTTGGCCACCCACACGTGAGCACTGATTTGCAATCCAGTCATAACTTTACACTGACTTGAAATTACATTCTTAAAAAAAACAATAACCTTTTGTATAAAATGTATATTTTCATCACTAATTCCAAATTATGGTCTGTAATATATGTTAACCCCCTTTAGGTGACGAGGGAGAACATTTTGGATATAGATGGGACAAGCACATGAGGAGTTTGAGAAATATGACTGAAATCTTCAAAAAATCTTTTCTTTAGTTTTAATTGTTTACTTTCAATAAATGTACAACAGATTCAGGTCCTATTAGCTTTGAACCTGTTTAATATTGGAAACATGAGAAGCATTAGTCACAAATTCAAGAAAAGTGGTAAAACAAAAGGGGAACAACCAAACACTTTAGCCACTAAAGACTGCATATTAATGCTCTGTTAAAACATCTAAGTCAATGACTCTGGTCTTTTCATCACACGCCCAGCACACTGATGGTGCAGAGTTTTATAGTTTTAGAGAACCTTTCAGATTAAAGACTTGAATCGATTGATGTAGCCTATAGAAATAATGTATAAACTTGACAGAGAAATATGTTCATGTGTTAGAATAACACACCAAACCTTCTTTCTGTCTTTATAATAGAGGCAGCATTTACTTTTCTTTCATACTTTTCTCCATAGTTCTATTCAGCTGTTTAACTTTTAAATGTGAGCATAAGTTGTTAGAGCATAACTCTTTGGAAATGTATAATGTCTGGTCACTTTGTTTGTGCAAATTGCTCAGTGTGAATGAGTCCTTATTAGATCGTTTTTATATGTTTGCAGTCAACTAAGATGTAACTCAAGACTCTTTGATTGAACTCACAGGTGAGTTTCAGCCCCAATTCTTCATCTGAATTGCCCCTAAAATAATAAACTTTAGTTTGCTTTGCTCCATTACAGTGAAAACACACATTAAAATACAACCAAATGCCGTTTTGATATACATCATATGGCAAACAGTAACAATTGCGTTTGATGATGACCTTTATGTTTAAGATGAATCAAAATATTTGATTAGAAAATACCTAAAACACAATCTACAAAGCTGAACCCTTGGATGAGCTCATGTATTGATTTTTAAACTTCTTTAGAATTAAAGTTTTTTTTTTTATTAAATACAGACCAGGATAAAGATGCTCTTGATCAGTCTGAGGTAAATATTCTAATCTTGCATATGGGAGTAGTAAAGCTATCCTCGTTAATCGTCCCTCTCCGCACACATCCAGCTGTGGAATTGGAGAAGTGGGGCTAAAGGGCGGAGAGAATTGGGAGAGGGAACTAAATAGAGAGGAAGGAGGTCCTACTTTTCGCAGAGCACGACATGGAGAGAAAGTGCGAGATTTTACTTTAAGTCTCCAAGCAGCTCCCCTTCGAAGGCGCAGCGCTTTGCTGTCCGGATCGCGAATAACAGAAAGCGAACAGAGCTGCTCTGTGTCAGGAACGAGGAGAGATTCAGGGGAAGTTTTCGGAGGAAACGAGACATTGCCGGGCGCTAGCGAGCCGAGGAGATCTGGTTCGCACAGGGAGAAAGCGGGGAAAACAGAGACGGCTCTGTTGCGCGGATTTTAATGAAATACAGCAGCTGTCGGACACACGCCTGCAACCTCTACTAACCCCGAGTTAGATGCGTTTGACTTTAAGATGCGGAGCGACCCCATACTGTTCGCCTCGAGGGGTGAGTGTCCTGTATCTCCATGAGTGGAGTCATTGTTGCACGCTTTGAGACCTTCGATACATATTACTGTTACCAGACGTTTCATGTATATCACTGATCAACAATGTGTCTTCTAGTGAGTTGCAGTATAACGACAAACAAACAGTAACGTTAACGTTATATAGAAACACGTTACTCATTCTGGGATATCCACGCGCTAACAAGTTTATCAAAAATGTAATTGAATGTGAACTATACAGTAAGTGAGAAAATACTAAATATTTCATATGAAGGACATTTCAAAAGCGACAGTACCGTTTAGAGCTGAGTTCATCCCGTGAGTCAGATTTTCTCATTTGAATCCTTCATAGCGTTTCTCTCAGGTCAGTTAGAAAAGCCGTTGCAATTTGAAATGTGGAGGCGGTAAATTTAATGACGTTGCAACTTAAGTCATTGATTTCTGTTTGTTTGCTGTGTTTGTTAGTTTGTACAATAAAACATGTTTTTTTTTAAGTGTTTGTCTTTTTTAATGGTCAGATTTGCATTGATTTTAAACAAGTTCTTTTAAATGACATATTTAAATATTTGTATTAGCACTCTAGTATAATTAATAAATCACGTTTGAGAATGAACGATTCCAGTCACCCATAATAACTTTAGGGTGATACAGGTGCCCTGTTATCTTCTGTCACAGAGGTCTGCACTTTCATAAACACAACTTGAGCTGGATAGGCAGGACGTCTGTGATTGGTTGGCTGGCTGGCAGCTGTGAGGTGTCAGGTATCCCATACGTGCATCACAGCTTTGCACTCTGTTGGATATGACAGAGGCCTATTGTCCACAATGGTTTAACAGTATCTGAGTGCAGGGCGTATGTAATGGGCCAAGTGTGGTTTTGCTATAGCAATGTTGGGTATTATTACAAGGCTCTGTAAAATGCTTTCTTCTGATTGTTGTCCAGAATATGGAAACATTGTCCATATCACTGTAGCAAAATAAAGTCATTTAGGTTGATATCAGACCCCTCTGCTTTATGTCAGGGTCTTAATTACACTGTTAGGGTTTTTTATTTTGTGTTGTGTTATCCCTTACATATGTTACTCTACGGTGACACTACAACACCATTCTTTATGTGAAAGTTTGGCACTAAAATATGTCAGCATAGTTCCAGATGTGACAGTTTTCCTTTTGGATTTGAACTTTTCATCTCGTTCTAAAGATCATGTTGGGCTGCAATGGTGGTTAATGTGTTTATTGGCATTTATGAACATGGCACAGTGCTGTTAGACCAGTCAGACATGGTTCGAATTGGCACTCGATTACTCTGTGTGATGTGGGTACTGGTCCGCTAGCCTACTTGGCTTTATTTTTGGGGGTCTCCTCGCCGACAATTTCCACACTGATGACTTTTTAAAGGCTTACACGTGCCAGAAACCCCTAAAGCCCTTCCTTCCCTCCAAGTAGAGATGTCTGAACCAAAAAAGATGGGAGGAAAGAAGAGAGCTCTTAAACTTTGCCTTCCTTCATCTTTTCCACCCACTCTGTCAACTGCTGCTTGGCTCCACTGTAGTCTTTTATTATATTTTTCATTTTTTTTTTCCCTCTCTCAGTTTCTACCATAAACATTCACCATATAAGAGAGTTAATAGCGCTCTAGCCTCTACATTGTCCCTGAGGGGAGAGATTAGTGTGTTTGCCTCTTTGCCAAAACAGATGAAGAAAAACTTGGAAAACTCTATAAGAAAAAGGAACTCCAAGCATTTATGATTATTAAGTGGAGTGTATTTTTTTGACCGTTGGTTCAATTATACCATTGGTTCAATTGTAATTGTTCGATATTCAGTTATTATTCAATAATGCAGATCAGTGAGGGGTAAGAAACATAATTTTGGTCTAAACTAATTTGTCAATATTTATAGATTGACATAGTATATTTAATTTAGTATTTTGCATTGACAACTTAAAAAATAAATTTGACATCTGGGACAAGTAGATTGCTTCTTTTCATGACACTTCATTTTCTGCTAAATTGCATGACCAATTATTTACATTATCCTCCTTAACAATATCTTAGATGATACATCACCATCCTGTACATGGTGAACTCATAAATATGCTATAATTCCAACAAGTGATTGTTGGAAGGCAAAAACACAAATGCTGATGAGCATTCACAAATCCACACATAAAAATGGATGCAACACTTCCCAGTTCTCAGTTTCAGAGGCACCACAGAGTCTCCTCCACCCTCTAGAAGGATGATTCTTATAGGTTTCTGTAACCAGTGGCCCCTCTCTCCCACCCCTCTGCCCACTGTGGTTTAGGAGTTAGCGCTCTGTAATTATACACACACACACACACACACACTCATAAACAAGTACGCATTTATGGACACATTCTAAACCGTCCTTTCATAATTGAAACCTCAGTATTTAACTCATATGTTCATTCAAACACATATGGATACACATATAATCAAACACAGAGTTGAATGTAATCACACAACTGAGTTATTCTCTTATTGATGATCCCGGTGCGTTTGATATATGTGACTACACAGATGCTGCTATTGAAGCCCATCATTAGTGGGACAGTGGAGCATCTGTTCAATATTTTCTTCTATCCTGTAGTTTTCTACTATTTTCCAGGCATGTGTAGCCGAGTGGTGCTCTGGTGTGCCCTGGCCTGTGGCAGTGAGCGGTAACCATGATGAGGCCGAACCGTAAAGAAGCCTAATTTCACAAACCACAGACTAGTAGCTGCCTTATTCCCAGCTGCCAAAAGTTTTGTTACAGGCACCCAGTGCCTCTCAGATCTTTGAGAGTTCTATACAGTACCTATATTGATATTTTAGTTCCAATGGGACAGAGATGAGAACAGATGGACCAGTTATGGAAAAATCAATGAGAAAACTTTTACTCTCAATATGGAGGTCGTTAAAGATTTAAAGAGCCAATCAGCTTATTTGATAGTTTGTTTAATTTAAAACACAGATGCGAGTCATTGGCATTATGTTAATTTTTTTGTATGCATCTATAAAAAAAAATATGTTACAGTAAGAAAAAATAAACAGTACTGCTATTGTACTGTTTTTCAGTCACAGTTGTTAGAAAGCTTTTTGGAAAAAAAAATGCAATTCATATAATTTCTGTTTTTTTATTATTTTTTTTATTTTGGTAGATCAGGTTGTAAAACCACCCACTTTCCTAACGATGTCAACATCATTCAGATGTGTATACATGTTTATTCAAAAATAATCATAATATTTATTTTTGAAATTTGAGTTTTATTTTTTAATGTAATGTCACATTTTATTACTGATTTAAAATATATTTTGAAAAATAAAAGCTGTTTTGGAGATTTCAAGCAGATAGAATTTTGTAGAACTGAAAATTACGGTTGCAGGGTCCAACTCTGAAGGTGTTATAAGAGAGAATGGCATGTTTTTGTTTTATCTGTCCCTCCTTCCATCCATCTGTTCATCCTCCAAGCTGTGTGGTGTGTAATCTGGATCGGAGTATGAAGAGCTTGTGTTGTATCTCAGTCATCACCAGCTCTTCGCCTGGATCCTGTCAGCAGACATGAAAGAGAAGCATTGCACTGGATGAGAGGTCGGCCTCCTTCAGGAAGGGAGGACAGACGGGCAAGAGGTTCACGTTTATGTTCTTGGCAGGATTCTTAACCAAAGCAAAAGAGGTTGTTTGTTATCTTCTTTTTTCAAAGGTTTATTGTCAGCTGTCGTATCTTTCCTCTTCTGAAGTGAGAAGTGGGGAAAAATGAATAGCGTCTTGGCTCAGTATGGAAATAGAAATGGAGTGAGAGAGATAAAAGAAGGCAGAAGCATGAATGAAGGATGTGGGATGGTGGGTGCTCCGCAGAAACTTGCCATGGGTTAGTGCCTGATTATATATGTATATATATATGGTAGGTCGAAGATCATGTGTGAGTATATGGATTTGAACGGTTCATTAAAGAGAACTGCTTTAAGATCTGACGGAAGAGTTGGATAGGATGACAGCATGGAGAGAAAGGTACTCTGTAATCTGCATGAACACACACACACACACACATTTCCGTCTGTGAATTTCAAGGATGTTGTTGCTTCTCAGCGTGGCCTGGGTGGTAGACCATAACCACATATACATAGACACCTACGCAAATGTACACACTTACTGCATCAGCACACAAATAATACCAGTTCTTGCATGCTGGCAGCATCACAATTGCGTTTGCAGACCACATCCCTCTATGTTATTGAATTTGGGTCGGAATAGTAGAATAATGTGATTTTTGTTCAGGAGAGACTGTGAGTGTTGTTTATTCTGAAAGTTCACTGGGTCAACTTGTTAAACTGGTCCTAGACAACCACCAAACCGAATACCATTCATTATTTCTCTCTTGTCAGCAATTAAAATCAGCTTTGCTTGTTGAAACCCCTTTTTCAGGTTATTTTGGCAGGTATTTTGGGAAAACAAGACAAGACGTTCTCTATAAAAACTCATTTTGCTGACTTTTTTTTGGTTGGGATGTGTTAGTATGTCTTTGATTTGTCATTCCTCAGCTGGAGGCATGTCTCTATTTTAAAGATGGGCTGTTTGGACGCATTGCTTGCTATCTTTCATCATTTAGCTTTGTTTACACTAGGGTTAGTCAGTGGAGAGTATGTGAATGAAGAAGAATCAGAGTCAGAGATGTGTGATCGTGGGTGGTTGTGATTGTTTAAAGTTTTTCCTTCTCTTTTCTCTCTCTTTTTCTCTCTCCCCTGACTTTGCCCCCAAGCATAGTTTGAAGGTGGTCCTCATTTTTGTGTGGCACTTGGTGCTCTTTAATACAGCGATTTGATTTGCTTGGTTGGTTTTTAAAGTGTATTTCCTTTCATGTTGTTTGGCCACCATCACTGAAAGTGCTTCATTAGCTTTATTCACTCTGACATGTGCAAGCTGTTGGACAGGGAATAATAGAGGAACAACTGGAAATGGTATACGCTTATTGGATTTTTCATCATAAACAGCACATTATTTTATATATATACCACATTATTTTCAGGTAAAATATACAGTATGCATGATTCCAGAATTACATTTTATCGTATCTTATTTGAAATTTTAATTATAATGCTTGTTGATTGCTAGACAAGACATTTGGGACAAAAACTTGTGTAAAGGTGTGTAAATGAGTATTTCAGTGTGCAGTCCTATTGAAGTGTAATAGCAGTATTATAGACAGCATAACTGAGGAGCAGTTCAAGCGCAAACAGGGGACATGTCTATTCAGTTAAACATGAGAACATGTGATTTGAATTATCTAGCAAATCAACAAAACTCCACTGATTAAATTAGATCTACTTATGTAAGGGCACCCTAATGTCTTCCTAAATCAATCAGTGCTCAGCCAATCAGTTTAACTATGACGCAAAGGAAAAGTTTTTGTAGTGTCTGTCTTGTGTGTACCTTTACAACAAGGATGGACACGAACCACTCCAACTTTAAATTTGTGTGATATTTATCACTAAGAATTGCACTCTGAAGGACAAATACCTGCATTCAAATGAACTATAGCCAACCTGAAAAAGACTGGGTCATGTCCAGGAGTAAGTGTAAGTGTCTGTTGAAATCTAGACCAGCAGTCATACAGTGACACACTCAATTTGCTATGCACACTTCATTTCATAGCACACTGTAATCAGTGAGCTCTATTCACTGTTTTACGTCAAGAACCTGACCCTACAGCAGCCGTCCTCCCCCCTCCAGCCCTCCAGTCTTATGTAAACCTTCAGCTATGTGTTTGTATGGGCCTGAGCCCATTGTAATGCCGTTTTATAGACCTCTGATTTTCCAGGGCTGCAATTCACATTTGATAGCCTTTGATATTCACTGCTTTTCCCAGATGCCAGCCAACATCTCAGTGCAGAAAAGCACATGGCACATCTGAGAAAATCAACAAAGCAGGATATTTGCAGAAACAAACTTGGTAATTTGTGTTTTGAAGCTTCTATTATGCTTATTGAAATTCTGATTGTATGTGTTTTTTCAGCGATGGAGGAGTTGTTGGCAGAGTTGCGGGTCTTTCTGGAGTTGTTGGACAGAGAGTATTTAACTGCTGGAGTGAGAGAGAAGAAACAGCAAATATTAAACATCCTGCACAGAGTTCTTGCGACTAGAGGTGAGTCCAAAGCCCCTTTGGCTACTCAATTGACCTTTGACTTCAGCTGAACTATTCACACTGCAGCATATCTCTTCATCATAACTCATGTCTCCTTAAAATATGCATCAGTTCAGCTTTTATTTCAGTGATGTGAATGTTTTTGTGTGTGTTTTGCTCTCTCAGAGCCCTCATGTAAGACAGAGATACACACCTCTCTCCCAGCCCCTCCTCAGATGCCCCTACCAGAGATTCCTCACCCCTGGATGGTAAGATGTGTATATTATTACAATTAATACAGCAAATACTATAAACTAGGACTGGGCATTATAACTAAACCTTTTGATAATATTTAAAAATTAACTTGTGTTGCTTAATATGTTTGTGAAAACTGTATTATTTAAAATAGATGTCAAGGACTTTACTGTCAATAAAAGTAATAAACTGGTAAAATCATGCTCTTAATTATTCAATATATCACCCAGCCCTACTAAACTAAAGGTCAACAAGGAACACTTTGGTTTCTTTACAGTGCGTTAAGTGAGTTTAAGCATTCCTTGTAGTCCAGAAACAAAAATAGTGTTGTCCTATATTTGGAAGTTGTGTCGTCTGAACCCTGAATGCCACTGGCTGGTGGTTTGATGGTCTCTTTTGTGAAGTGTTCAGTGTTTTTTATGAGCTCTGTAAAACAGCAGCAGGAAGTGTTCACATCAGTTTGCTTTCTGTCACATCACCTCATAGTTGCTGACACATGACCCTGATGTGGTCTCTTCCGTCACACATGAAACACATTACGCCATTATGTGCTCTCGTGTGTGTGACACTTAGAGCAACAATCATCTTTGTTCGAGGGCAGCAGCAGATGCCTGTGATAAATAGCAGGTGTTCATGGGTCGTGGTTGGTCATTCTCAAGCGCACATATCCCAGCACCTTGTTTTACAGTCCCTCAGTGCTCTCAGCATTTTACAGTATAATTAGAAACATCCTTTCCTACCTCAGCCATCCGTGCATAACCCCCAGTGTGTGTGAGGGGGCGACTGTTCTCGTTCCCGGAAGGTGTGAGGGGGATAGACTGTGTGAGATGAGAAGAGAGAAATATCTATTTACTACAGTCCAAGGTCGGACCTGTGCCTGTGCAAAACCTGCCTGAGGAAAGGCAGAACACGAGGTTTAGTTTTTCTTATTCCTGCTCTCCATCAACCACACCCTCTACTCTATCCTCTTCTGTTTCTCTCTCACACTCTCTCTCCCCCCAGCTATGTGATGATTTAGTATTGCGTCAGTGAGCCAGGTTTATAAACTGACTTCTTGTCATATTCCTGCCAGACCTAACTCTGCATGTTCAATGTGTGTGTGTAAAGCCTTCTGTGGCCCCTGTGAGTGGTCAGAACCACAGCGGGAGAGATTGAAGAAAAAAAGACTGAAGCTGGGCATGTGGGTGGTGAGATAGGGCCGTGGACAGGACAGCAGACGCCACAGTACGCAAGGGGAAGAATCGCGTCTGGAGACTCTCTGTGCTTGTGTGTGTGTTTGTGTTGAATTGAACTCTGTGGCTTTGGGTTTCTGAATGTTTGGCAGCAAATTCAGTGCAAATCTTCCCTGTTCATGTACTATAATGAACCCAGGGGAGGAATTTTTGACTTTCCGTTGATGCATAGCTTTCTAAGCACTAATTTAGTTCTTTCAAGCAATAGTGACTATTACTTAGAGACAAGTGAAGGTTATGCTTACTGCACATGCCTGCACAGTTTGTGCCCTTTCAATAGCCATTATAAGAGTGACAGCAGTATTCAATAATGAAATACTTTTTTTCCAATATGTATAGAATTAAAACACACTATACAAGAACATGATACAAAATATGTTTAATTTGAAATGTAGTACACCAAAGTTACATGAAGTTTCTTCACCCCGTAATGCTGTCCAGTGATAAGAGCTCAACATAGTGGGAGGTTCAGTTACTTTTGAACTGACAGTTTCTTTTTCTGTTGACAAAGTGGCAGACAGTGTTGTTCCCAAGATCCAGTAAATTTGATTTTCATTTTAGGAGTGGAATTTAGCAGTAGTTATCAATACTGTGGTACATGGTGGCTCAGTAGTGCACAACACACAAATTCTCCACAACACAATGGAAACAAGCTGCAACACAACAAAATTAGCACAACATAACAGAAACAAGCTGCAACACAATGAAATTAGTACAATAGAAACAAGCTGCAACACAACAGAAACAAGCCCCAACACAACAAAATTAGGACAACACAACAGAAACTAGCCACAACAATTAGTATAACACAACAAAATTAGTCCTATCCGTTGTCTTGTGGAAATTGTATTGAGTTGTTCTGTAGTGTACATCAGTTATATAGTACAAGAGGTCAAGTAGTACAACATAAAAGACAAATAAGTTGTATGTGTTCTTACATCAGCAGTGCAGAAAGTGCACTTAAAGTTAGTTAAGGTGGTGCCCCTAGTTAGTGCTTTGGTCTTGAAAGTTAGAAAAAGAGCACTATAACCTAGCACTTTTTTAGGAGGTTCAATTAAGTCAGTATTCTTAGCTTTTCTTTAAGTTAGCATGTCAGAAAACTCATCCCAAGACTTCCCCTAGTGCGAATCTTGAGTGCTGTGACAGGGCATGTTCTTCCTTTCAAAACAAGCTAGACATAATGCAACCGAATGGAACAGAACCCCGTCTTGAGGTGTATTTTTTGACACGCCATCTTAAAAACCTGGTGCTAAGAATCTGAAAGTACAAGACGTGATGCAACCTTTCATCCCAGCTTGCACAGTGAGCTCAAAGACAACACTGCCATGTATCAATAAACATTTGTGGATTCTGTCATGGAGGGGGTAAGACCCTGAGACACTTTCTGGAGGCACCGAATTACATCCTGCTGTTTGTAGCTAAGCAGAGAGAGAGCATGTGTAAGAGAATATGGGGAAGCCATAGCAGACTCCGCTGGGACGATGATGACTTCCATCTGTGTTGATGTTGGCTTCTACTCCTCCCCACCAGCATCCCCCAACTGCACCCCAACACACAACGTCACATTAATGAACACGGACGCAGACAAACTCATTATCTGTCTGCTCTTTGTAACCCAAAAGGGAGTCTGTTTAAAAAAAAAAAAACCTCCCTTTTTTAAGGCAATTTTTAGCTCCTCTCTTCATGTTTTCCCTCTATATCTCGTTCTCACTGAATCTATCAAAGTTAAATGAAGTTTCTTCTGCTGTACTAGTAACTGTTCATGACAAGAGTCGATCAAAAAATCGGGTACTTTGGATCTCTGTTTGCTCTTTCTAGGCCCACAGTGGCAGATGATGGAAATCCCAAGATTCAGTTGTGCTAAAGTAAAGGGCTCTACTGTAAACCCCCCCACCACCTCCCTTTTAAGGAGGGTTAACCGCAGTCTGGAATGCAATGACCTAATCCCTCATTGTGTCATGGACAAAAGGAGGAAAATTAATTATGATTCATGCACAATGCATTTTGTCCGTTGCCATAGAAATACCAATACACATGGTGAGTTCTACCCCTCCGAACATCTTTTGTAGGTTATAGCAAGTGACAGTTTATATAGTCACTTCATTCGGGAAAATGAGCTTTCAGTTATTCGGCTGTTTTTTTGTGTGGGACTGCTGGAAAGTTTCTGCAAAGTACCAGTGGAGAGCAAAAAAGATTCTCTGAAACACATGGAAAACTATTTGTGTACTACTCTGCTGAGTTAGTCAAGTTGTTGTGCATGAATAGTGTTCAAATCTACAAACAAGCCAAACAAGGAAATGTACAGGTTAAATGACTGAATTATTGTCGATTGAGTGCATTTTCCTGGCTACCCTGCACAGCAGACCCGATACAATAGACCCAGACAGGCCATGACGTCTGTTAACACTCACACTTATCACGGACCACATAATAACTCTATACACTACGTTATGAGGTGAAATGGTCTGGAAAGGAAATGTGAAATGAAGTTTGAAGCTCGTTTTTAAAATCTAGGTCAAATACGTACCTTTATACATAAGCACAGATGTATTGATGAACTAGATGTTGCATGAATAGGTGGAAGTGCACTTTTTCTGTAGGTGCAGATATGCTTCATACAGATTTCCAGCTCAGACCAGAGGTGGAACTATGCCTAAAAATACTCGAGTGGCTCTGGTACGGAACGCTGCTTCAGCAAGACTTTTCACACTGCAGTTTTTGCCTGGAATTCTGTCCTCCCTCCGGGCTTAGATGCCCTGATGAACCGAAACCATAACAGGCAGTAACACAGCCGTCTTCTGTGTTTAGCTGAGCAGTTTATGGCTTGATGGGACGGAAGGAACTGATAAATGGCGCTTCTGTATTCAGGGAACTTTCAGACTGGAAATGACAACCTTAAAAGAAAAACAGATCTTTGCCCTTTTGGTTTTTCATATTTCATTGTTTTTTTCCCCCTCTTTTTTGACAGAGTACACTGCTGCTTAAAAATTTGTGGCCTGTAAGATTTTTTTAATGTGTAGAATTTTCTTATGCTCATCAAAAATGCATTTAGCTGATAAAATATTTATTAATTTAATATTATTACACTCTAAATTAACTAATTTCTTAGTTTAAATATCTTTTAAAATGTCATTTATTTATGTTATGGCAAAGCTGAAATTGTAGCAGCCATTACTCCAGTATTCATTACATCACATAATGTGTGTCAGAAATCATTCTATGCAGATTTTGAGCTCAAGAAACATTTCTTACTATTATCAATGTTAAAATGTTTTGCCGCTTAAGATTTTAATATATATTTTCACAATATTTTTGTGATACATTTTTTTGGATTCTTTGACTGTTCAAAAGAATAGCAGTTTTTTTGTAATAGAAGTCTTTTAGAACATTTTAAATGACTTTACTGTCACTTTTTATACATTTAGTGCATCCATGCTAAAGAAAATTATCATGAAAAATCATGAAACTCTCAGAAGATTTGATGGATATGACAGTGTTAATGTGTTTGGTCTTGGTGGAATAGATGTTTTACGCTACTGAATTGCTACTGATGTTGGTTATTGCTGTTGTTGTAGATTATTGCTGCTACATAGATACAGGAACTTTTGCTTCCACTACATAAGCAGATACAGTGCTATGAGTATTTAAGACATACGGCTAATGCACAAATAGCATATAAAAACCCGTAGCATAGGGGTGCCCACACTTTATGGTGTGGGGATCTATTTTTCAAAGGAGAAGCTCACTGAGATCTACCAAGTAAAAATAAATTAATAATAAAATACATACATACATGCATACATACAAAATACATAATAAAAAATAGGCTTAAAAAAAGTTTGTTGGGATGTATATATCTTTATTTTGCATTAATTACATTTTTAATTAAATAAATGTATCATGTATTTTTTTTCCAACAAAGCATATTCAAGGTAGATTTAAACATCCCATGTTCTTTTTTGCCAACATACTTTGTAAAAATGTCAAATTAGGTCAAAGTATGATCTGAAGGTGGCTCGATGCTGTCAAAACCATATGTACATGAACACTACTGATACTTACAAATTTCTTCAAAACATGCGAGCATCCGTTATAATATCCGTGCTGTATTCAACAACGTGACTATTCGAGTAGAATTGATTCGTCGTCCATCAAAACTTTAGGCTACTAGTGTGACACTGGCTTCTTTTATCCAGTCGAGAGCTGTAATTTGCGTATCATATTCTCAGTTTTGAGCCACCGCGTTCAGTATTTCCCACAGAAAATTGTGAAATGGTTTGCTGCTTCGAAGTACAGAATACACAGAGAGGTGATGTTATCTATTTATACATATTTTACAGTATTTAACATATTAGTTATAACATTAGTGAATAGGCTATTATATTTTAGTTTTATGTTATCTTGTGCCCCCCGGTTGAGAACCATTGACAGCGCGATCTACAAGTAATGCCTTCGCAGTCGACCTATTGGGCACCCCTGCTGTAGCAGATCTATGCAGGTGGAGCTGGGGAGGGCGAGAGTTTTAGAGTAAATCTGAAAATATTCTGCGAAATGCTCTAGTGAACACTAACCAGCCATTTAAATGTAAAGCAGTTAGCTGATTGGCTGCATATGCAACATGAACCAATCAGCTTGTGCCAAGTAGTTTCAAAGCTTTCAGTTTTCAGTAGTGACCCATATGTATATGCCAGGCCAGATCTTGTGTTAAACATACATTTATAGTATGTTCACTCTTAGCTATCCCCAAAAATGTAGAGTGTATGGGGAATTTTGCATGTTCTGGTCTTCATTATATCTAAAGCCAAGTTGTAATAACTAGCACTGAGATAAAGTATCGTCCTCTACTCCAGACGTCAAACACACCCTTCTCTCATGTGCCAGGAGGTCACACTAAAACATTACAATTTATATTGATTTTTTCATTACACGTGAACAAAAACCCTCAGGAACCAGCAGAGTACAGAATAAACACTGAATTCAGCCCAACACACAATCAATTTGATGTTTTTGTTGCCAATATACTATTAGCCAATTTAGGCCATGCTGTTCTAGCCAACATCAATAGTCTAAAAAGCATTAAAGTGTGATATTTGTTGGTAATATCTGAACATAGGTCCCATAACAGTTACTTCCTAAAAAGAAAAAGGTAAATGTAAAGCATTTAGCACATACCGTATGCTTTAACTTTCCTCCTACAGTATATTTCCATGTCGTCTTGCAGTGTTTTTAATGTAAATAGTCATTTATGTTCTGTGTTACTATTGTACCATATTTTGATAAAGTGTGCCAGGTGGCAGCTGTGATCATTGGTCCTTTGGTCTCTAGAAATGTGTTGTAATTCCCCCCACCTGAAAAGCACTGGAAAATAACCATGCTTTCTGTGAGCAGAAATGAAAGAAAAAGAAGTAAAGACAGACTTTCCATTGGTTAGAGGGGGAAAAAGGAAAATGAAAGCGTTTATATGAGTTTGTCATCAACCATAATTGTTTGCATGCAGCCTGGGAAATGAGGGAGACTCTGGAGGGCCTGTGTCGTCATGACAACACCAGGTTGTCACATGTGCTGCCAGCGAGGCCCAACCAACCCAAATCAGGCGGTCTTAAACACATTGTAACTCACACATGCACGCTCATTTGCGCTCATATACACACAAGCTCTCTTTCTCGTTTTCTCTCTTTCAAACAGTCCCACTCGCACACTAATGAGGTTCTATAGTGTGTGCACTGAATATAGACACCAGGGGCCTTGTGTAAAAAACTTTGCGTATATTTCATCCTAGAAGTATGTGTATGAACAAATGTTTTCCGATTCTTTAACTCTTGTAACTTTAAAGAATGGAAATGCATATAGAGATATTTAGATTTTCTTCAATTAACTTTTTTTTTTTGTTTTTGGTAACACTTTAGTATAGGGACCAATTCTCACTGTATTAATTAGTTGCATATTGGCTGTTTATTAGAACTTACATATTAGAAGTACATATTCTGCATGACCAGGTGGCAGCTTAATCCTAACCAATACCTGAACTGAACAACTGCCTTATTAACTATTAATTAACAGTAATTAAGAGGCAAATGTTATAGTCAGTTAATAGTGAGGACTGGACTTTTAAAGGATTAGTTCACTTCCAGAAAGAAAATTTAATCACCCCCATGTCTTCCAAGCTGTTTATTTCTTTCCTCCTTCAGTTGAAAAGAAATGAAAGTTTTTGAGGAAAACATTTCAGGATTTTTCTCCATATAGTGGACTTCAATGGTGTCCAAAGGGTTGAAGGTCCACATTTTTTAGATGAGTTTTGCAACGTGTTTACGTATTGCTTGAAGATGCACATTGCAGAACTTGTGCAAGATGAGCATTTGTGAGCATTTGTTTTATTTCTTTTAGAAAATGGCTGATCGTTTCACTAGATAAGATATAATTTTGTTGCCTGGGATGGTATAGAGCCCTTTGAAGCTGCATTGAAACTGCAATTTGGACCTTCAACCTGTTGGCTCTCACTAAAGCCTTCTATATGCCTTCTAAATTCTTAAAAATCTTTCTTTGGGACTGGACCTAAGAAAGAAAACATGAACATCTTGGAAAACATTGGGGTGAGTAAATTGTCATTCTGGAAGTAAACTACTCCTTTAAAATTAAGTGTGACCATTTTTTCCTCAGAACTATATAATTATTTACATTTATAAGATTTCTTCTGCTTTATCTGCCATCTTGAATGGATTTTTTTCCATTGACCTCATTCTACTGCTTTCTAGGATTGGCTTCTCCGCTAAGGATAGATCCAGTTCTACCCTGCCCTAGCAATTTAGCCAAATGAAAGTATCTTAGAAGGCAGTATAATTATACCGCCTACCTTTGGGTACAGTCTTGGAATCAGGAGAGTGTCTATGGTGACGTAAAATTCTCCCTGCAGAGGTAGCACACTAGATTTTGGAACTGAATCTTTATTGCAGCAAGCTAAATGAGTGATAGACTGTTAGGTATTACCTTTATTTATTACAGTTGTTTTTGTTTAAACACAGATGTAGAAATCCGGCCACAAGACTTGCGTTAGGTAACATGCCCACACTTCTAATGGTGCGCCTCCAGATGGGAATAAAGAATGGCAAACAGCCCTGAACTCTTTTTCCAGAACAGTTTCTCATCTTTCTAATCTGTAGCTCGCTCTGCTCTAGTTTCCTTTCTTTGATTTGTTTGTGTTGTACTTTCGCTTTCTTCGTTTTCTTTTTTCTACTCATCATGACCAGCTGCTCTTTTACCATAAAACTCTCTTTTTCTGACAGCTTTGTTTGTTAACATTCCCTTTTGACTCTTGTCACAGATGTTGATGTGTACACCCTCGGATGGTTCGTATTGACCTCACTATGATGTTAGATGAACATTTGACCTCTAAGATGGACTTGATAAAATGGATAAAGCCTCAGATGTTTTGATATTGTTAGCTTTTGAGGTTTCACAACTGTAGACATTTATTGGAGCCAGTGAAGCTGATATTTTTGACCTCACATTTCTAGGAAAAGCAGAAACAAACACTCTCATCTAGGAGGCTGTATGATTGAGTTGACCACTTTCCTCTCTCCTTCTCTTTCCTTCCATCCCAAAGCCTCCAGACAATGGGCCTCCTCCCTTGCCGAGCTCCTCTCTTCCTGAAGGTTATTATGAGGAAGCTGTTCCACTTGGCCCTGGGAAAGCACCAGAGTACATCACCTCTAGTAAGGACCGTTTTTAACATCACACTATAAAAATGTTATACATTTTAGAACTATAACAGTAACATAGCTGCATCCGTGACCTAAGAAAGAGCTTTTTTTTGCATTAATTTTAATAAAATTCAATAATCAGAGTCCCAACTGTGTTCTCAGATTATGACTCGGATGCCATGAGCAGTTCATATGAGTCATACGATGAGGAAGAGGAGGATGGGAAGGGGCAGAAGATGCGTCACCAATGGCCATCTGAGGAGGCCTCCATGGACCTGGTGAAGGATGCACGTATCTGTGCGTTCCTTTTGCGAAAGAAACGTTTTGGACAATGGACCAAACTGCTCTGTGTCATAAAGGACAACAAACTGTTGGTGAGCACACACACTTTCACAGAGATGGACACCCTTACTAGAGGGGAGTGGGGCAAGATTTCTTTAAGCCAAGAGAAATGAGATAGAGACATATATATATTTCATTATCACAGGAAGCTGTATATGATTTGCCTAAATGTATGGTCACTTGAAAATTCTGAGTTTGCATTTTTATCAATGTAACTCCGTTTACCCTTATCTTACCCCACTCTCCCACTGCCTCTATTTCTAGGAAATTCTGCTTGGTTTAACTCGGCTTATGTTGTAGTGTGTAAACAAAATGATTTCAGAGGAAAATATTTATAAGCTAAACAGCCTCTTTAATGTGTCTCTCTTTCTCTAAGTGCTACAAGTCCTCCAAAGATCAGACTCCACAGATGGAGCTTCTCCTGTCTGGCTGCAGTATCACACACATTCCCAAAGACGGCAAGAAAAAGAAGCATGAACTGAAGATCGTCCATCAGGGAGCTGATGCCCTGGTGCTTGCCGTACAGAGCAAAGAACAGGCCGAAGAGTGGCTAAAGGTAATCAGATGGCTCAAAAGTGCTACAGTAGGCTCATAGGAATGTAATTAATTGTAAAAATATAATTAGAAACCAGCTGTCAAACATTAAGTTTTTCTGGTGAACTACATGGATATGGTTTTGTTTTCAGCATAGGAGTTAAACAAACCAGCAGTAGCATTCCTCAGCTCCAGCTGTTCAGTGTTTGTATTCAGTTGGGTGTGTTGGGTTAAACGCAGGTTGCTCTGTAAACACTAAACACGTACTATACATACTAGTACATCTTTGTTCAATATATTGAAATATTTCATATGACCCACAGTTCTTTTCACCATCATGCGCAAGTCTCGTGTGAGCCTAAACTCTGAAAGGCATTTCCTGGTTCAAAGGATTTTAGTCTTAATGACTCTGAAGATTGCGCTTGTTGATAACTTGTTACTTTGATAGTCTGTTTTATATCTATTTAAAGCTGTTTTCCTCCACATCTGGTTTTCACAAACATTGTGAAAAGTGCTAGTGAAAGTCTCTGGGCTTTCGTGTGATGGATCTACAAGTGTAATAATCTGAAAGCAATTTATACTGCAAATCATCAAAACCAGCTGCAGTCAATGGACGATTGATGAAAATAGCATTTCCCTCATTGCTGTCCATCACTCCTCTGGTGGCACTGTTTATAAAGACATCACTCGTTGCAACAGTCTCATTTATAAAGAAAAAAAATTTGATTTTCCTATTCCGTTACTATGATTCCGTGTGGAAACGAGCTTCTGTTTATTGATTTGCGGGCAGGAAGGCACATGCAGTGAGCTGTAAAGCACCTTCAAGTGGGTGTGGACATCAGACTGTGCAAATATACAGCCCGGGAAAGCAACAACAGCTGTAATTGCTGTTTAGGAAGGGGGCATAGCTCTGCACTGTTTGGTCAGGTGTCGTGTGTACTAAAAACATACTGAAGTAATTGATTTCTACTTGGGATAAACAGAAACCACCCTAGCTTGGAGGGGTTTGTTGTATTCATGTTTCGTTCATGCACACACTGGTGTATAACAACAACATGAAGAAGCAGTAAAGAATCAGTAAAAACCTGGTTTATTATTTATTCCAAAGAAACTTTGCAATACTGCATCTAATGTTTCCCATATAAAATAGTTTATTTCCACTTTTAAAAAATGGTTACAACTGAAGTGAAGTACTTAACATTCTGCGTTGTTACATTCATGTACACAGTGTGCATGGCAATATGTGGAGGTGGTGGCAAGTTTGTGGTTTTTATGTAGTTAGAGACAAATAAAGCTTTTAATTTTTGACTATTGCCTGGAAATATCATGAGAACCTTAGAAATCTTTGAAAAGTGGTAAAATTTCTGTAGTCCAGTTTATTTATTAATTTATTTTTAGTGTTGGTATTTTTTTTGTAACTTGTTTATTGTCTTTTTTCTAGATTAAATGATTAGACATTAAATAGACATTAAATCATTAAAAACACAGTGAAAAATCCAATTAAAGGCTTTTAAATATTCACAAGATGAGATCGTTTCTAAATGTGTTCTGTTTTGCCCTGATTCAGTTAAACTTAGTTTTTAAAAGTGGAACTAAAAATGGTTTATATGGAAGCCATTAGTATTAAAAAGAGTGGAATATTAGGCGATAAGGAAAATTTTTTTAAGCTTTAATGGAACACTTCATGTCTTCAAACAAAATTGAGGAACATTATAGAAGCCCAGAGGCGTCTGTGGTTCG
The DNA here is from genome assembly GCA_032359235.1 of Enteromius mattozi. NCBI lineage: Eukaryota > Metazoa > Chordata > Actinopteri > Cypriniformes > Cyprinidae > Enteromius > Enteromius mattozi. The sequence goes on from JAUMHE010000061.1 coordinate 8,628,315, forward strand.
TTAATGCTTTATCCAGTTTGCTAATGATTTATTGATGGAAAGTGTTGGCGTATTGTTTTCGATGACTCATTTTTAATTTTTTAGTGTTGTATCTCTGCTCTGCACTGTTTTCTTCTTTGTTCTCTCTCTCTTCCAGTCTTTATTCGATTAGTTCTCCCCATGTAGCTCCTCTGTTCTGATCCTTTGGACAGGCCTGGGGAAATTCCACCTACTGTCTTTCTTCTTCCCTTCGTTCTTCTTTCTTCTCTCTTTTTTTGTCATCTGAATCTCCTCTGCCCTGGGCGGGAATGGTAAGATACGGAGTACATTCTTTTTGAATGTATCAATGAACGTGACCACTGTATAATGTTGAGAATTTATTCCTCTTGCCACTTCCTGCTTTCTGTTGCATTTTATTAGCTACTGTGTGTGTTTGTGTGTTAATTGGTGTGAAATTGTTAATTGTTGCCCTTACTGAATGCTTGTCAATGGCTTTGCTTATCATCACTCTCTATTATGGCAATTTTACATTACAACGCAAAGTTTGAATGTCCGCAACATTTATTTGACGTTTAACTTTGACTTTGTTGGATTTTTATGCAGTAATTCTCCGTATTAGCTCTTCATTTGAAAATATTCATGCTAATGAGGGCACATTAGCACAGCACAAAACGATTTTTTGACTGAGCTTATCCCAGAAACCCACTTCTTTGCAGTCAAAGCCAAAGAGTGAGGCCACAGCCTGCAATTTTCCCGTGAGCCCAATTATGTAAACCGGTTGCCAAACCCCAATGTGCTGCGTCAAGTTACGATGCTCAGAGGAGCTCAGCCAAAAGGATATTTGGTTATATTTTGGTCTTTGGCCTTTTGAAGGGGGTGTGTAAAGGTGAGCTCCTCTCTTTGTTCACTCGACACTAATGGTGATAAGTTTCTTGGATGTTACCCCCAGGTAATGTGAGGTCACGCTCATATGTGGCGGCGAAGAGTCTGTGCAGTCTGGAGATCTCTGGATATCTCATTCACACAGAGCCACTGTACAGCGCATAGACAGCCACGAGAGCAATGACGCATGTAACGGCCTTCCAGCTGCACTTCCAACTGCATGTGACTTGCCCAATCCATTTGAGCGCATGTGCATGGCAGAACGTGGAGGTGGTGGAGAGTTTGTGGCATCTGTTTGACTCTGAGCAAAGAAAGTTTTTGATTATTCAAGGGTTCTCATGGGAAATGGAATAAAATTTCAAGGCCTGGAAAAATCATGAAAAAGAATCAAATCTAATGAAATAATGTCTTGGAAAAGTCATGTATTGTCAAATCAAATTGTAAAAATATATTCTCTAGAAAATTGCTCTTTTTTTAATAGGTCTAAGGAAATTTCTCTTGTTAAGATTATTTGTTTTTAAGCTGTATTTATTGATATAAAAATATATTGGCTAAATTGATCTTTAAGAGAACAATATCTTAATTTCAGAGAAGTCATGAAATTTATTGGGCAAATGTGTGGCAACCCAAAAGTGTAAGAAATGCAAGAAAAAGATCAGTATCTATAATAGAACAATTAAAAATGAGCTATTGAGGGATATTGATAAATATCAAATTCCTGTCTGTTTTTTGCACTAATGTTTTGTTCTGTGGTCGCTTTAAGGTGATGAAGGAAGTCTGCTCTAATGGAAATGGAGTGGTGGACTGTGACGGAGCTGGCTCTGGTTCCCCTGTTCACAAAGCAGAGATGGAAAAGGTGCAAATTCATAATTCTATTATAGTATTGTACTTTGTGTGTGCGTGGGTGGTTGTGGGGATTTACTATGCCTGCAGAGTGCATGCTGGTCTACCTACATGCAGGTTTGTGAGACTGTGTGGCGGTTTGCATGCTTGCCAGCTTCACAGGCGCCTCCTCTCTGTGTTCCTGCACAGTGGCTCTGCTGCCAGGGCACAGAGGGCTATAAAAGCTGCATATGCATACCAAATTCCATCTTGCCACAGATGTGTGTTGCTGGTGAGGTTAAATAGGTGTGGGAGGAACTGTGATCTTATCATTCTTTAGAACACATTCTTTAATATGCTCTATGTTGCAACATTATTTTTGCAGCGTGCGCATGTTGCACTTGTTTATGTGTGTGCCATTTTTAAGACAGATCTAAAGGGGGTTTAATGTCAAAGCTCTTAAACTGGCACAGCATGCATGAGCCTAGTCTAATTATTCACACTTAACGCAAAACAGATAGGTTTGTTTGGGTAGACTGCAGAGGTTTAAGTGTATGGGCTTGAGTTTTCTATAACCTTTGTGTGTATGTATTTAACGTGTCTGTCTATAAAGAATTTATAATTACATTTAACAATGAATGCCAATACATGTTTATTCTTCTGCTGAAATGCATGATTTCTCTGTAACTGCAAGCATACCTGTAACCTAACTCTTGTTTTGCAGAAGCTGTCCTGCGATCGACCCAGTTCAGATGGAGAGCCCTGTCATGAAAATGGCATCTCAGATGGCAAAGATCCTGGTGAGTTTTAATGTTCAGTCCTTTTTTTTTTTGGTCCATATCTTTGGAGACGACAGATGTAGAGTTCCTTTATATAAAGGAAGAATATTGTTGCGTACAGTACATTGGAAAAGCAATAAGAAGCTAATCTGTCCATAGCTGTCTAAAACACTTGCTTCAGTGTTTAATTAGTATTTGCTAAGTTGATTCAATAACATTTAATAATAATAAACATGGTTACACTTTATTTTGATAGTCCACTTTAGACATTCTACTAACTATAAGTAACTTTGTAACTACATGTCAACTTATTCTCAGAGTACACTGTTAGGGTAGGTTTAAGGTTAGTAGAATAAGTTGACATAAGTTTCTCATAGTCAGTATACTGTGGATCCTTCAAAATAAAGTGTTAGAAGATATTAAGTAGACAGTCTACTAATGCTATAATGACATGTAGTTACACAGTTACTTACTGTTAGTAGAATGACTAAAGTGGACTATTGAATTAAAGTTTTACCATAAACATTGTCAGTTGTTTTTGACTGCTGAAATTTGCTCGGAAACCTGTCAGTTACTAGATAAATTAAAATAAACATTTGTTAGTGTTTTAATTCATGGAAATAACTTTTTAGTTAAGAAAAAAAACTTGGTAAAAGAACAGAGCAAAAAATCTGAACCAATTTAATCCCATAAAGTGGATGTTTATTTGACTTGAACAATTCCATTGTTTGAACAATAGCAAAGTCAGGGCAGGGAGATCCTTCTTAAATAATCTAATAGGATTATTTATCTAGAATTTACACCACGCTGTCTCGATCTGGGATTGAACTTTTCGGGACATCTGTTTCAAGTCTGTGGAAATGTTTCTTTTTTTTGATTTGAGACTGCCTTGCCTCAGACGTGTTGGTGAAGAACTGCCTAATTTGAGTGGAATCCAAAACTTGTGCATCTGTAAACCCGCATGATTGATAGCTCAGCATCATGGCCACAAGCCGCAGTAACTGCTGTGCTGTTTTCACTTGAGTTATGGCAGCTGACCCCTGATAAACCGACGGAGAAACAAAGGCTGATGTCTTATAATAATTCCTGTAAAATGTAAGGTTATGGAAAGATATTGGGAAAGAGTTTAGGGACGCATTTCTTGGCAGAAGAAATATGAACCATTTCTATCTGATCTTTTCTGTATGTGTCTGATAGCGCCTTAGATATCCTTACACCACACCAGGAGCCATCTACTGCACTTCTTTAATGAAAGATGGAAGACAAATTTAAAAGAACCAAGCAGATTAATCAGGGTGGTCATATTCTTTCCAGCGGTCGTAAGTGCTAAGACGCTGTGAAATCATATTAGCTTGATCGCAGAATTTTCCCTCGTGATAAAATGAACTATGTCTGCATAGGTCCTTTAAGGGCCAATGGTTTTTGCATCTGTGGTGGCTCTGGGTTTTTCCTCATGCTTGAGGCTGCTGTGCAGAGACGGAGAAACTTTAGAGGACTGGGTTCAGATGGACTTAGCTTTAATTAAAGGAGTCGCCATCTAAGATGTAATCTTCTGCAATGGAGCTTGGACCAAGTCAGGTCAGAAGAGCAAGAGTTTCACTGTATCTTTATATGTTTTCTTTGTTCTTGTAAGCTGCTTTTGTAGTAGGCCTTTTGAAAAGGAGAAAAGCCTGTAATTTGTTGTGCTGTAGTGTCTTACACACTTTAACCCAGTCCAGATCCCAAACTGCTAGTTTGCTCACACTGTCCACCATTGGTTTGGAGTAGGATGTGACCTGAACGTGATTCCAGTGTGTCCTTTTACTTTTCAATGTTTTTTCTAGATCTTTTGTTTCTTACAATACCATTTACCACAGACCAAACTCCTCAGATGCAAGTATCCGAAAAACTTGGAGAATAACAAAGTCGGTTTCACGCACTGTTTAGGATTTGGATTAAAAGTCTAAAGATGTGTCCTGTCATTGTCAATTCAGCTTCTTACTCTCTGGCCTAAATTACTAACATTTTAAAGTGAACAGACTGCCATTTGTCATTTTCCATAATTCAATCTTTTCCCACCAAATCCACCCCACAAACAAAATATTTTCCAAACCCACCCCTTGTTATAGTTTCAACACCAATGGGTTTCTAGATAACTAGCATATCTGTATAATATATTACTTTATAAATTCCCATATATATATTTCACACTCTGACACTAATTTGCCTTTTTTTGCAGCCAAAGGCAAGAAGAACTCTAAATCAGAGCAGAAAGGCACAGTGGGACGTGTGACTGGAAAGAAGATCACTAAAATCATAAGCCTAGGCAAGAAAAAACCATCTACAGATGAACAGACCTCATCGGCGGAGGAGGACGTACCAACGTGTGGTGAGCGGTTGCAATACCATTTTGATATACATCATCATTCAAAAGTTTGGGGTCGGTAAGATTTAAAATATTTATAAGATATATAAGAGGTTTCTTGTGCTTATAAAGTCTGCATTTATTTGATCAAAAATACAGTAAAAAAAATAATATTGTGATATAGTATTACAGTTTATAATAACATTTTCATGTTTTCATTTTCATGTATTTAAAAAATATAAAGAATAATAATCCTTGCAAAATTAAAAGTACAAATTTTAGATGGTCCTGTACATACAGGAACAGGTAAAATAATGCCTATATGAACAAGTAACTGTAATATCTATAGTGACAGATGGTAGTAAATATCAAGGCTTTTTCATTGCATATTTCAGGATTTAGTTTTATCTGTTTTGAGCAGCTCCCACTGTTTTCGTCCTCTCAGATATGCAGCCAAAACTCTTGTCTAGTTAGATAATGCAATTAATAACCAAAGTTGCAGAAGCAAGGCAGACAAAATGTGGCCCTTGACCACAAAACCAGTTAATTGTCCAAATGAAGTTTTTGAACACCAAATCAGTACAGAATGATTTCTGAAGGATCATGTGACACTGAAGACTGGAGTAAAAGCTGCTGAAAATTTAGTTTTTCCATCACAAGAGTAAAATAAAATGTAAAAAAAAAAATATATATATATGTATATATATATATATGTGTATATAGATTCTGTATCATATTTCTATATAAATTATATATCATATTTTTTCTAATTTTAACATTAACAAAATATAAACATGGCAACATTTTCAAACGATTCTTCCCTCAGTCCTATCATCAACACTTTTACACTTCTTCTGTTTGTGTGTGGGTCTGTTTGTTGGCTGTAATATAAATCTCTTGGCCCAATCCTACATTAACAGGCTATCTAAACGTGCTGTCCAATAACCGCTGGAGAGAGCGCTGGTGCCAGCTAAAAGACAACCAGCTGTTGCTGCACAAGGACCGGGCAGATCTGAAGACACACATGGCCTCTCTGCCGCTGCGGGGGTGTGAGGTCATTCCAGGGCTGGACTCCAAACATCCCTTTGCCTTCCGTCTACTGCGCAATGGACAGGAGGTGGCTGTTCTGGAGGTACATGCCAAGTCCCTCAGCTCTTGCGGGGCAATTAATGTGTCTGAGACAGGACCTCAGGGCAGGGATTAGATGGATGGTTTGGTTGGCTTGCTTTGGTAATGATGTCACCGCTGTATCATGTGTAAAGTGGATTCGCAGAGATCGCATAGATTAGTGCTTTATTTGTCTCATATTCCACTGACACTCATTCATTGCATCTTTTCTCACTCTTTTTCCCGTCAGGCCTCCTCCTCTGAGAGTATGGGAAGGTGGCTGGGGGTCTTGTTGGCTGAAACGGGCTCCACAACAGATCCTGCTGCACTGCACTACGATTACATTGACGTCGAAACCACTGCTAATGTCATTCAGCTGGCTAAGCAGTCATTTTGGTGAGAGCCCAGTACTGCTAAAAAAGGTTTTATTAGCATGCCAGTAACTTTTTCGGTAACACTTTAGAATAGGGAATGCATAGATTTCCCTGATCAGCCTCCTTATTTGTTGCTTGTTAATAGTTTAGGTTTAGGTATGTGGTAGGATTAGGAGTTTTAAAATATGCTCATGCAGAATAGGACATTAATATGTGCTTTATAAGTGCTAATAAATAGCTAACATGCTAGTGTTAGTGAGAACTGGTCCTCATAATAAAATGTTACCACTTTAAAATAAATTTAAATTAAAAAATTTAGGAAAGGTTTCCTACTCTGCATTTGCATCTTCATATTTATAAATAATTAAAAGCTGTTTAAACTGCTGTTTAGCATTATGTTTAATACACAAAAAGATTAATATTTATACAGTTAATTTAATATAATGTTATATAATATTTTATTTAATTTGTTAATTAGTGCAATTATATATTATATTACATTTACATTTAGTCATTTAGCAGATACTTTTATCCAAAGCGACGTACAAATGAGGACAGCAATCAAAATCAACAAAAGAGCAATGATATGCAAGTGCTATGACAAGTGTCACTTAGCCTAAGGCAGCACACGTAGCAAGGTTTTTTTTTTTAATTATATAATAAATAAAAATAAAGCAAATGTTGTTAGTTTTATTAGTTTATCTGTAACTTGTATTTGTAATTGTGGTTATTAAAAAAAATTCTCATTGTTTTTATCTTTCATTAATTATACATTTTGTAATCACTTCATTTTGTTAATTTTTTTGTTGTATATTTATTATTTTAAATACATTTACCATTTATTTTATATATTTATATAGTACCATTGAAAGGTTAGAGGTATGATTTTTTTCACCAAGAAATGTTTAATTTTTATTCAGCAAGAATGCATTAAATTGAAGTGACAGTAAAGACATTTCTAATGCTACAAGATATTTTAAATAAATGCTGTCCCTTTTTTAAAACTGTATATTAATAAACAGTGAAAAAAATGAAAAAAATATATCACTGTTTCCACAAACATTAAGCAGCAACTGTTTTCAACATAGATAATTATAAGAAATATGTACTGAGCAGTAATGGCTGTTGAAAATTTAGCTTTATAGTACATTTTATAATGAATTATTTATAATGAGTTATTTTACTAACACTACTGTACTTCACAATATTACTGTTTTACTGCTTTTTTGATCAAATAAATGACCATAAATGGCTTCTTTCAAAAACATAAAAAAACTTTGTGAGCCCAAACTTTTTAATTATTTTAATTATTAGCTACTGATTATTAATGCCTTCTAGTATAGCTAACTATTAAGCTTGACTGTAGTTAAAGTTCATATCAGTAGCTCCTAACACTACTGTTTAAAGTCTGAGTTTAAGTTCGTTGTATGAAATTTGTATATGTAATAATAAATATATGTATATGTTCACAGTTTCACCAGTAAGCGTGCGGTTTCTCCAAACCCATACTTGGATAACCCGGTCAACGGTTACGCTTGTCCCACAGGTGTCGCTCTGCATTATGATGATGTGCCCTGCATCAATGGATCAGTAAGCAAATGAACAAACTTTAAACCCATTAAATTCCCATCTTCTTTTCTGATCCTGCCTAACTCCTCACAACCCCTGATCCACTTTCTTTCCTAATTGCTCTTCTCTTGCTTGCACGCTTGCGATACGGAAGGTACCGGATGCGCACTACTCCTCCCCAGCTTCAGGGGACCGTCGTTGGAAAGAAGACTCTCATTATGAGAATACAGATCTTTATGAAAACATGCCCTCCCCCAAACTAGCAGCCCGCTACTCTCCCAAATCCATCCGCTCGCAGTCATCTTCCACAGGGCATTACAACACACCGCTCTCCACCAAATCTCTGTCCTCTTCCTCCTCTCCCTCAGCTGCTAATACTAACACTAACCAGGTGACTAACCAAGGCTAACACAGTATATCTCAAACAATGGATATCTGCATCGGATTTGTATTTTCAGTTAATATTAACAAACACAGAACAGAAATAAACGCACAACATAATGCATGCATTGTAGACCACCCAGCTCCAGAAATGAATGCTTTTGATCTATATAATATCCATGTCTGTGTGGCCGTGGCCTGGAATGGATTTACTGAAGCCTTAGTTCACTCTGGGTTACATTTTATAGGCCAAGGATAGAAAATAGGGTTGCTGCCAGCTATAGTATATCTAAAAGAAAATGCAACATGTGTGGTTTGGTAGATGTGGTTTGCAGATCTAACCTACGTGATTATTTGTACGAAGTGGTAATCTTAGAACTAAATCACAAATGTAAATCCCTTAAAATGTAACAGGTGTTAGCAGTGAAATTGAAGTCTTTAATATCAGATGTTTGTTAGTAGCCCACATATCAGTTTCTCCTTTTTTGTATGTTTCTTTCATCCAATCAGTTCAAGGGAAAGAAAGGCCTGACCACCAATGGATTCTCTTCAAAGCAGAAGTTGGACAAAAACCAGCCCAAAAAGGCCAATGGAATCAGCAGCACTGTTCCAGTGAAACGCAACAACTCTAGTAAGAGATTGTAATAGATAATCTCAAAATGTGCCTTTCATTTTTTTTTTTTTTAAAAAGTGGACATACGGCTGAAACTAAACTAAGCAGACATTAAGTCTGCATCCATTATCCTAGCTATTACACCACTAATTTCTTTCAAGGAAAAAGAAGCCACACAGATTTGTGGAGAATGCCGGTATGTGGAAATTGCAGTGCTGTTAGACAGCAGTGGATCTGTTGACATGCTCCTTTGTAAACTCAATCACCCCAAATTCCATTTCAGACAGGCAGTCAGTCAGTCACAGACATCTTAACCATCCAGTGGCCATTTACGTGGACTCGCAAATATTTGGATGTGGTATACTGTATATTCTGTCTGCCTTTTAATCTGCGTTTGTGGTCTCAGAGGCCTTTAATGCGATGAAAAGACTGAATCCAAAAGTTAAAAATGGAAAGATTCTCTGACGATGGTTTACTTTGATTATAATGCATCATTAACCTTCACAGGTGTGGACCAGTATAAGTACGGGAAAAACAGAGTGGAGGCAGATGCCAAGAAACTCCAAGCGAAGGAGGAAGAGCTGATGAAGAGGAAGCAGGAAATTCGAAACCGCCTGACACAGCTGAAAAAAGATAGGAAGGACCTCCGAACTGCTATAGAGAACAACACAGGTGAGATGTCAACAGTTTCAATAATAAATATGAGTGCTCAAGATAACAAAAAGTAAAAATCTCTACACTAGCATTCAGATGTTTGAGGTAATAAATACTCATATTTAGCAAGAATAAATTGTTTAATTGTGACAGTCAGGATTTTTATAGTGTTACTAAAGTTTCTATTAAAATAAATGCTGTTTTGTATATTTACTATTCATTAAAGGATCCTGAAAAGTGACAGTTACAACTTCTCTCGATGTTTATTTCATCCAGGTAAGCGCTCTCAGGCAACTTTGACAGAGAGGCTTAAGAAAGTGGAGGATGAATGCAAACTAAAAGAGGAAGAGCGAGTCAATCTGGAACTGGAGCTGACGGAGGTGAAGGAGAGTCTGAAGAAAGCCTTGAACGGAGGCGTCACCCTGGGCCTGACCATTGAACCCAAAACGGGCAGCTCCAGCCCACAGGTCTGGAAAAACTGCAACACTTTCTCTTACATAGACATGATGTAATACTAACTATAGGGTTGTGTCACTTTCATTTTTTAGTGATAAAAGAAAAGCAGATATCATGATGTGTCTCATTTGTTTTTAGTCTCCAGTGCTAATGAGGCGAACGGTGGACAACTCGCCCATTTCCAGCTGTGACACCAGTGACACTGAGACCTGCTCTCTGCCAGTCAACAGTGCGTCTCTGCTGCGGCGTCAGACACAACAGAAAGCCTCACCTGTGCGAGGACACGTCCTCAGGAAAGCCAAGGTCAGTAACCACTCTTATTCTTTATCATCACTAGATATTTATAGAATTTGCTGGAACTTACGTATAAGCATGATTCTAATGTTGCATTTACTTTAAAATGTATACAGTGCATACTTTCCTGTGTGTTTATTCTGTTCTTCTCTTTTTTATTTTTTTTGCAGGAATGGGAGATGAAGTCTGGCACATAAGTTCTTTTCCACCAGCTTTTCATTTTCGCTGTATCTATTTATTTAATTTTGTCCATATATGAGTGATGTTGAAATTGAATTGACTGAACCATAGACACACTTTTCCAGAATTACTTCTGGAATACCTTGACTGAGTTCGGTGCCTGGTGCTGTTCATCACTATAGCACTATCCCTGGATCATGATCTGATTATAAAGTGACTTACAAATGCGACCCTGGATCACAAAACCAGTCATAAGGGTCAATTTTTTTTTATCTGAAAGTTGAATAAATAGCTTTCCATTGATGTATGGTTTGTTAGGATAGGACAATATTTGGCAGAGATAAAACTATTTGAAAATCTGAAATCGGAGGGTGCCCAGAAATCAAAATACTGAGAAAATGGCCTTTAAATTTGTCCAAATGAAGTTCTTAGCAATGCATATTACTAATCAGAAAGTTTTTTTGTTATCAGTTTTGATATATTTACCTTAGTAAATTTACGAAATATCTTGATGGAACATGATCTTTACTTAATATCCTAATGATTTTTGGCATAAAAGAAAAATCTATAATTTTTACCATTACAATGGGTTATTGCTACAAATATGTGCTACTTATGACTGGATTTGTGCTCCAGGGTCACAAATGAGGAAAAACTCAACCAATTTGTCATATATAGACCAACAGTAATGGTACAAAACCACATTTATATACACTACTATTCAAAATTTTGAGGTCTGTTAGGGTTAGTTTTTATTTTTTAAGGAATTGATACTTTTATTCGGCAAGGATGCATGAAATTTATGACAGTGACCGTAAAGACATCATGAATGCTGTTCTTTTTTATACTTTGTTCATCAAGGAATTCTAAAAAAAATATTAAGCAGCACAACTATTTTCAACATTTATAATAATATTGAATGTTTCTTGAAATCAGCTTAATAGAATGATTCCTGAAGGATCATGTGACACTGAGTAATGGCTGCAGAATATTCAGCTTTGCAATCACTGGAAATAGAATATATTAAAACAGAAAGCAGTTATTTAAAATTGTACTAATATTTCACAATGTTACTTGTTTCTAGTCAAATTAATGCAGCCTTGGTGAGCATAAGAGACCCCAATCTTCTGAATGGTAGTGTAACATTAGAGGAAAGAGAAATTTATTATGATTTTTTACATTATCATGAACACAGAACATCTCAAATTATGGTCCATAACTTACAATCTAAATATATTGTGAGCAAAGCTTACTGGACTCAGTCGGTAATCACTTAAAAGTCTATAAAAGTCTGTTTCTTTCTTCAACAAGAAGCCATTAATGGAAGACAAAACCTTCAAGTATTTATTTGTAAATGTTTAAATAACTATAAGCCACTCTGTGTTTGTCTGTTGATGTTTAGTTATGCCATTCATCGGGCTTCTCACTAGTTGTAGAAAGCAGCTTCGGGATATACGATAAATGTAAATTACAGAATGTGATCATTCAAAGCTTGTTCTTTACAGAAAAGTGTAATCCGTATGAAAGTATTTTACCAGCCTCTACTCCACCTCCTCCTCCTCTTCCATGTCTGGCCCATTATTTTCAATCCAGTGGTCTGGCCAAACTTTTGGCTATGGTGAGAGCAGCCCATGGGGAACAGGGCAGCTCAGGCCAGGGTGTGGTCCTCTGCTGGCCGACTGCTCTGGAAACTGGGCCTGAAAGTACCGCTACACTTCCCCTCCGCCGAACACACTGCAACCACTGCACTGAAACAGCTGAAACACCAGAACACTGCAAATGCATCATACACTGACGGTTACACATGTACTGTATGCTATATGTGAAGTTTCATTATAATTTGCAGTCTTAAGCTGTGCATGTGCGGGTGCAAGAGCTTTGTTTGCGAACAAAAGAAGAGTTCAGGCTGTAATCTGCTTTGTTTTGACCACTCAAAGTCCAGCCATGTACTGAAAATGGTGCTTTTTAAGCAATGCTTAAACTCTTGGTGCTTAATTTAGACCGACTTTTGTATTAATGTTCAAGGCACATCTATAACTCTTTGTTTATTGTGCAGCGCAGTTTGGCTTTTGATTTGAAGCTACACGTTTTCAAGCTACGCTACACACAGGGTGCTGTGTAAATATAATTCTTATCCGCTTGGGTCAGAGGTTTCTTTATTGTCCAGTCATTTTGTAAAAGTCTGCACTGGATGAATGTTTGGTATCAGTATATTTGTAAAAGACAACTTTAAGTCACCTTTTGCCTCCAGCTCAAAGTAGATGAGATGCCTTTCTGCACAGCTGCTTATTCTGTAGTCAATGTGATTTACTGATTTGACAAAGTAAAATAAGACCTTTAGATTGAGTCAGCTCTCAGCCTCACTTTGCAAAGGTAAAGGAATGTGGAATGTGAAAAACTTTGCTTTAAATGTCATTTTGCTTTGAGGGTGGGAGCAAAGACGCCATTGTTTGTTTTGCACCTTATGGATATTACTCTGTTTTATTTTGCTAAATATTTTGCTTTATTTTGATGACTGTTGTCAACTTGGCAACAAAAGGACTGTACATAGAAATAATTAAACTGCTTTAAAAACTTCTTGTGTGTACCAATTTTTGTATTATTACAATGCGCGATAGGCCGTAACTGGCAACTTTATGATCTAACTTACAATCACAATGACCCTCTTATGTTTCACTCTCCAGCAGTTTACTATTGTATTTCACACTAAAAGTGAAAAGGGCCTAACAAAATCCACTCTCAAAGACTTGCTAATGTTATTAAATTGAGTCCCTTACACAGAACACTGGCGACCTCATGCGTACGAAGATAAAAACAATCAGATGATTCAGATTTCTTACTTTTATCACGTGGTAACTTTTCCCACTGCTAATAAAAATGGCCCAGTTGTTTTTTTTTTTTTTTAATAAAGATTTTAAAGCTAAATGTATAGAAATATCTTTAAAGGATTACCTTTTGAGCTTCTAAAGATAAACAATTATACTAAACAACGATTATTATGAACCTCCGCTAGATGGCAGAGCAGTGTTTTTCAGCTGTTTACCGCCATCGATAGATTTGACCAGGACAGAGTTAAACCAAGCTCTTAGGAAAACAAAGAATTCAGCTCCAGGTATGGATCAGATTCGATATTTAATGGT
>JAUMHE010000061.1:8649921-8663489 GCA_032359235.1 Enteromius mattozi
TGTAAATGGTCATGAAAATAAAGAAAACACATTGAATGAGAAGGTGTGTCCAAACTTTTGGCCTGTACTGTATATGTGTTTGGGTTAATTAATCGCTAACAAAGTGCTTCAGTTTTCCATTTTTGATTTACTGTTCTGCCTCAGCAGTCAGATATTATTAACACTCAGCCTTTCTGCATTTTTATTTATCAAGAAACGTTGTCAGTGCTAGCAGTGTTTTTTTTCTTGTCTCTTATATTATCAGAATTTATTCAGTGGTTTTTCGTCAGCAATTTTTAAAGCTACGTTTATAAGACAACAGTGCAGTCAAAAAGTTTTTTCCCCCTTTTTTTTAAAAGGTTTCACATATACACACCAACATTTTTAAAAGGATTCGTGTTTACACATATCCGCGAAACCTGTATGTATTGTGTATCCCAAGCCAGTAGTTGGCGCATGTTTACATGTCTACATGCCTAACATGTACTGTATATGCACATAACGTCACCATTTTCAAAGATTCCCACATTAGTTTACACGGAAACTATAATGGTGGTATTTTCAAAAACTTGCACTTTGAAACCCTTGAAACCCTAAATGAACAAGCCAAAACACATTAAAGGTTTGCCTGCAAACATTGTCGTATAAATGGCCCCTTAGTTGGTGAGATTAACACTTCTGGCATTTGAATCTGTGTTGCCTTTCGTGGCAAGTGTTAAATAACTTTAAGTTCTGTTTTCCACATTCACTTTGCTCATTACACCAAACCGAGTGCTTATATCTGTACATTTCTGCACAGGCCATCAGCCCATGTCTCATTAACTATGTCCCCCCCCCCCCTCTCTCTGTCGTGCATGACTCAGTGCTCAGATGGCCTCTCTGTGGGCTCATCACACTGTCCCCCATGAGATCATTATGAGACTGCAATGGTGGTTTCATAAGGTGTCGAGTTCCCTACACGTCACAGCTTTTGGCCTGCTCACACACCCTGCTCATTATCAGTCTGATTGATTTGCCGTATCGGCTGGGGGAACGGAGCCAAAGCAGTTGTGGGTCGGGGGACAGCTTGCGGAAAGTGCACGGAGGGTCAGGGTTTAGTGATGATTTCGGAATCCGTATTTCACTCTAGAGACACATTTAGCGCATCGTGCTGTGTATAAACCAAAGGAACGTTTTCATTAGAGTTCTACGGTAAATGCGTCTTAATGGTGGGTGAAATGCGGGGTTTCTTTGTACCACATATTCTCTAGTTATTGATGGCATATTTGACCAGTTTTGAAGCCTCGGTTAAGCGTGACATTGGTCTGAAAAGCAATTTGCTTGGCTGCCGTCCATTTCCAAATCCATCTTAACCTAGAATAAGACTCTATCTGGATCTGAAACACTATTTATGTTAAGTATCAAGTTGATTAGAAATGTCTGTGGTAATGCGTGTAATTTTTTGCAGTAATCCTCTACAACTGTCATAATCATTTCCCTCCAAGTGTTTAAAATACAGGAACTGTCAGAAAAACCACAGTTTATTCTTTCTAGATAAATAGTTCTTCTGACTAGTTGGATATGTACCTTGGAAGTTCATATTGGTCACACTGTAGAAACAGCTCACAAGCTTTTGGTGGCCTTTTAATGCCATTATTGCAGCTAAAAGTCTCACTTATTCACTAAATTGTTTTTATAATAAGTTTTGGTTGGTTGTAATAACTTTCCTTATTACTAAACTGAAACATTCTAATAACTTACAGCATTACAAATATATATACTGGGTATCAACCCTGCACAATCTGAAAATAAAACCTAAAAAATGTCATAGCAATGTTTTTACATTTTGGTAAATTGGTTGCAAATTTGTATGAATTCGGAGGATCTCATTTGTGCAATTCTGTATGATCCGTTTATACAACAGTCGTAGTTATGTTTACTTTTGTTCTAAAAATATAATATTCACACTGATTTCCCAAATTTTTATAAAATTGCCCAGTAAATAAAAATCAGTTTAGGGCCTCAGCAAACGTCCAAGGAGGCTATATAGGATGATTTAAAATGTTTAATTATATTACGATTTTTATAATTATATTATGCGTGTGCCGCAGCATTGACTGTGTGTGTGTGTGTGTGTGTGTGTGTGTGTGTGTTCGCGCACGCACTTGTATATGTTAAATGCTGAGCACACATTCCGAGTATGGGTCACCATACTTGGCCACGTCACTTCACTCTCAGTTTCTTTTAAAACCAATACTTTAAATGATCATAATTACAGCAGAAATACCAGAGGGATTATTATCTTATTTTGTATAGGGATCCTTCTGATATAATGTTGGACCATGTCAAGTAAAAAACTTTTGGAACCACTGCCTTAAAGGGGTCTTGAACTCATAAAGCCAAAAAAAACAACAAAAAAACAAGAGGTCACTGCACTACAAAAAACATCCTGTAAGTTTTTGTCTTAGTCTAACACTTTATATTGAAACCGGTCTGTCAAAACGACAGCTTGCGGAGTGTACCACTCTATGATATAATAGTGTGACTAAGCACCACCTCCGCAGAAGAAGAACAATGCCTGCTTCTACATCGCTGCCTCTTTAGCCCCGCCCACCAATTCATGTATGTAGTGTATATAAGAACAGAGGCAAACACACATCACATAAACAAAACAATAAAGATGCTCTGAATACCACAAGATGTTGTACAGTGCCAAACTCTGATCTCAACATTAGGAAAAAGTGGATGAACTTTATTTTTAATGAAGTTGCAGACCATGTCAGTAAGAACTCAATCCTTACTTCATTTTAACACAGATGAATTTACAAACAAGGCACAATTTAACACTACAAAAAGACAATGCTGTACCGACTATATTGAATTCAACAGAATGTTAATGAGTGTAGGTTACGATTTTTATTACATTGGCACTATTTCTATGTAGCTACTGAGTATTTATAAATTTTTAACCTAAATCACAGCAGCTTCCATCTATGAAAAACTGCAAATCTGTTAACCAATCATCAAGCAGTGGGTATTTACTTTTGCATTCGCCCTGCTTATTCAAACAGAGCATTCCAATGAGAAGGTTTAAAACAGGACAGAAAATAGCATACTACTTCTAAAGTATTTTGATGTAAAAATCTTGACAACTTTGTTGTGGACCTCAGAGAACCGTGCATACAGGCAGTTCAAGACCCCTTTAAAGACCCCTGTTATTTATGATACTATATGCACTATTTAGCATAGCTATGGCAAACGGGTCTACCTTTTGAGGATACTGTCCCAATGACAAGTTTTTTCATACATTGTGGCTGCTGCTGAGAGCTGACCAAACCAGCTGATTAAACCAGATATTTTAGGATAAATTTCATTAACACACAGTTGAGAGAATTAAGCCGAGATATGATGATAAAATGACTCATTCATAGACCTTGTACTGTATAAAGAAGCTCACTGTCTGGTCCCTGACTTCAATCTTTAAAACAAACGTCTGAATACCATTTCCCTGCTCTGGACATATGACGGGCCTGGCTGTAAAATCTGTTGCGCACGATTTAAATTTGGCTGGGCTGTCCACTCTCTCAAATCCATCCATCGTTTTCAATCTCTGTATTTGACAGAGCTCTGACATCCCGTTACCCAATTTTGCCGTCTTTCCTTTCCTCACCTTTGTTTTCCAGACATCGGATGAGCGACAGCGCTTTCCTCATCAATAAAAAGGAAATTAATAACACTGTCTAAATTCCATAATGTAAGGTCTACCACATGAATTCTGACGTGACCATGACCATCCGTCTTCTGCCCCTCAAGTATTGATTTAGTGGCGATGGAAAATAAAAGACCCTACACTGAAAGGAAAAAAAAAAGTCCTTTGCTCTCAAAGTCAGTTTTTAGCACAAAGCTAAGTGGGCACATGGGAGGCCAGAGCATGAATTAGTGGCTTCATTCATCTTTTGCAGATCTGTGGCTTTCAGCGTGCTCCCTTGTGACATCCCGTTGGCCCGAGTGTGCTCAGTGGGATTCCTGGAGCCTTCTGTCATTCACTCCACACATACATGCACACATAAAGACTACCAGATTGACTACTACAGTATAGAGCACTGTAGCCACAGGCTTCTATAATAAACTAATCACATTGTATCAACACACAGAGGGTGTAAGCTTTCCTCAAGCAGAAGAGGCAGTGCCATGGAAAAACCGCATGTTTCACTGAGACAGTCCCTTTTCTGTGTTTCTGAGGAGTGAAAGGAAAGAGGATGAAAACAGTCTGGTGGTCCTACGGGTCATATGATTGGCACACGCGGTAACAGATTCTTTATTTTGTGTAAATAATCTTGACTTGTGAAGTAATTGTAGTATTTATTTCTGTTTGACTGTCTGATTTTGTGCTCTTGGTGACATGCCGGTAAGTTGAATGCACAAAATTGCCTGAAATTTCATGGTTGGATGTTTCAATAGCCAATCTCTGTTGGAATATAATATGGAACCCATCATATTGGGTAATACTGTTGCGCTTAAAAGTAGCAGTAAATCACTACTGTGTTTTTACTTGTCTGTCCCAGGTTGTGGATAACCTGTCTGTTTTTACTTACTGCTCCTAACAGGCTGGTCTGATTTAACTGCATCAGGCGCTTGTTAATGCACAAACTATGATTTGTTGGCTCATTTTCATTTTTTTAAACTCTGTACGGTACAAAAATCCATCTAATGATTAATGCTTTTTTTGAGTGTGTTGTGAGTGCCAGTAATTCTTTCTTACACTTCTGGCTTTAAAAGTGCAAAAGCAGCCCTGCTTTGAGGTGCTTTCGACTGCACTGCTGGAGGTCTCAAGTCTGATTTCACCTTTGGCAAGGTTTAGTGCTAAAATGTTTACATTTGGCCAATCAAGCTCCAGACAGTAGCGCCTACACTAGAGTGAGCTCATGTGTCCTGCCACCAGCAGCATTATTATAAGTCTACAGCACATAACAGACCAGGTAGGCCATCATATCATCATCATCAGCTCCCTCCAAGTTACTCAACAGCCCTTTCTACACCTGATATGAACATTCAAGTGTCTGTTGTGAGCAGAAATTCTGACTACATGTGTAGCCTTATTACTGTATGTACTGTAAGTGTAATGCTGCATTTTGATAAAAAAAAAAAAAAGTCCTAGATAAATAATAAATGTCAGAGCTGTCTAAACTGAAAAAAGCTTGCACTGACATATCTAAAAATACATTAGTGCCATTGTTTGGTCTTACAATGCCCACAAGTAATGCTTTTTTGCAAGGTATGCTTGTAAAAACTACCTAAATGTCCTCATTTAACAAAGGTCTTGTCCTGGCTTAAACTAATCCATATCCAGGAAACCCCCCAAAAAACTATTTTTTAGCTGAATGCTTGTTTTGACAGGTAGAGGTCCTATTATTTATATATTATTTATATATACACACATACAGTATTTAGGACTGACCACTTGGTTCACCCAAGACAGCTGTTAATACCAGGTGTAAAGTGAAGCAGTGATTGTCCAACACAGAACTCAAAATCAAATATAAGTTAAGATATTTCTGCCGTAATTGACAAAAAATTTACATATTGTATTGATATGTGGAATAAATTAGCCATGCACGATTAATTTTATGGTTACGGAAGTTGTACTGTATATTCTATAAATTCAGTTAACACCTTAGTTTTATGTGTATTAAAAAATAAAATTAAATATATTCTTTATTATAAATTAGTTATTAATATATGTTACCCTGTACCAAAGATCCAGTCATAAGGTTTTTTGAAATTTTGAGTCTGACTAAATAAACTTTCACCCATCATGGTTTTTTAGGATAGGACAATATTTGACAGAGATACAGCAATTTGAAAATCTGGAATCTGAGGGTGAAATTTTCCAAATATCTTAATGGAACATGATCTTAACTTAATGTCCTAATGATTTTTTGACTTGCTACAAATGGTCCAGGGTCACATATGTATATAGGATTGTTTATGAGAAGTAATATATAGTTTGTTAATTTCTTTAAAAATGTGGTCAAATTATAACTAATTATTTTTTTTAATCTAATGTAACAACTGTCTTTTTCACTTAATTTCATATACCCTGTTTAATATCAACCCAGTACTTGAATTAAAAGTCTGCACCCCTGAGATTCTCCAATCCCAAATGTCAAAAGCAAAGCCTCCAGAATATCAGTAAAACAGCTTCTGAACGATGGCTGTTTCGTTCCAAAGAGGAAAAACTCACGTTATGCTGTCAGTTTTTATAAGTCCAGTAGTTTGTCTAATCTTCAGGCCTGGATTAAGCCATCTGTTATGGTGGAGACCTCATAGGACCTTTGATGGTTAGCAATTGTTTGACTGGAAAGTGGAGTGTTTCAGTGAACTACACTGGACGTCAGAGGATCTAGAGAAACATATATTACCATCATAGAGCGATTCCCAGGCACATCTCTCTGTTTTATTGTCTTTTTATTGCTTTGGATAGACGACAGAGAGCAAGAGCCCTATTTGTAATGTGATGTGCATGTGCACAAAGATTCAATGTTGATTCAATTATGTTGGCCAATCAATCATTTTCCAGGAGCAAAACAAAGATAGAAGCGGAAAAGTTGCAGTCTGGCCCAACTTTTTTTTTTTCCTTGGAGAACTAACCTCTTTTGTTTGATGACTGACTGTATAATTGAAAAAAACGTTTTGCTGTCAGAAGTCTTATTTAGAGATAAGGCCTCTATCAAACTCTAGTTCTGGTCTTTGGACTCGTTTCATCCTCGCTTAAACAGCACTGAGCTCTCTTAATGTGTTGTAAAGTGACTCCTGCTCACCGCAGGTCTCCCGCCGTGGAGTTTAAATCCAGACATCAGGGTTATATCAAAAATACAAACACATAAAGACATGTTTAAAAATGAGTGAGTTAGGGAGCAAATCAGTGTATGAAGGGCCAGGGGCCTGTCTGTGGAAAGTGTCCGTCAGTATTCAGATTTATGAAGCCATCATAGCACTCGTGTATGAGTGCTGCCCCAAAATACCCACTGGCAAAGTGATGCCACATTGCCTGCCAAGTTTACATGTGTAATTGTGGATTCCCTAAGAGAAAATATGTCACATTAAGTGTAAGAGAGAGAGTTTGTGAGTGAGAGTGCAACAATTATTAAACCTGTCATTTGGCCATAGGCATGAGGTCTCCGGTAATCACAGCCATATGCTGATATTCAGACCAACAGCATGATTTCAACTGTATTGCTTTTATACAAAACACAATAAATTAAAATGGAGTAACTTATACATTTATACTTGATCATACATTTAGTTTTTGAACTAATTATTTGAGTGAATGATTCGATGACTTATAAACAGAGGTTGCATCCAAAAAGGTACTTCTTTTGAACAAGCAATTACTTTGTGACTCTTAAAAATGTGTTTAATATTGTATGAATGTAATATTAGCGCAATACATTAATCATGGACTCATATGGTAGCTGAGATGAACACATGCACATAGAAAAAACAACAGCAAATTAAGCAAACATCTTCATCACTTTGACAACACGTGCTGCAAATATTCACAACACAGCCAAATACACAACCACATCGCACATTTTTTAGGGGAACCGCAACAATTGACAAACCTGTCTGGGACATGCTTATTAGTGTCTACCCTGAAATGTTCACAATTGCCATAACTGTAGAATGGCTGGCTAACTTACTTTTACAACTTCCCTTATGAGCATGGCTTTATAAAAAAACAACAACAAAAAAAACATGGTTACTATTTTTCAACCGTTTCATGGCTACATTGTGGTATTTCTGCAACTGTGGTTACACAAATGGCAATCAATACAGAAAAAATCCCCCACATGATTACACTTTTACTATAATAAAACCAATGTTCATTTTCATATTTTCGGGTTGTTGGGGTTCCCTTGAAACATTTCCGTTGTGGTCTATGCTACTTGCAGTGCTTTTCTGTATTTAGTCGCATTGTGTATATCTGAAGCACATTCCTGTATTGGGTTGTTTTGCTAGTATTTGTAGCACATTTCTGTATTTTGAGTATTTGCAGCACTTGTTGTCAAACCAATTAAAATTAATTCGTAAATTGCAGAACTTTGGAGCTCTCAGCTACCATACTCATAAGATAGTAAACTGTCCATTGGAATGCGCAATATGAAATCCCGCCAAAAGTAGTAAGTCATCTGTTGTGTTTTGCATATTGGATGTAAGTTTCTTTCCTAAATAATTCCGCGTTTCTGAATGACTTGTTCAAGTGAATGATTCAATGACTCACTCAAAGGCAGTAACTTTAAGTACGAACAATAAACAGTAAGTTTCATTGCTGAAAGTGTTTTGAAAGAATCTGTTGAATAAATGATTCAATGACTTAATTACTGCCTACTGGATGTAACCTGCAGCACTGAAAATGTTATATGAGCACACTCAGATCTGTTTCACCCTGCTATGGTTAGGATTCAGATTAGGTGTGAGAGGAACTGAGAGCGAAGCGTTCATGACTGATATATTACAGACACAGGGATACTTGAACTAACAGCAGCCCAGGAAAGAAAAAGGGAGACACTGAGAGCAAAGTGAGTTGAGGTTTTGTGTTACAGATGGTAATTTGTAAATCATAAGCCCCATTCAGAGGTCACATTTAAAACACTGTGACTCCAGGCGGTTGGAAACTTTTGTCTGTAATTTTTCATCGTGATATGATGCGCTAATATGTGTTACTGTCAGTTTAGTTGTAAATATTGTCTGCCTGAAAACATTTGGCAAGCGGACAGAGGCATCTAATATGATTTTTGTGTATTTATCATTGTATAGTCTAGAATACATCACAAAACGTACCCAGAGACCAATATTTTGAGTTGGAGTCTAGACGGTTTGTTTATTGACAACAGTAGGTTTATCCAAAGTGGAGTCGTCGCTGTTACCTTTAAATTTTTTAAGTGCTTTCTTTTGACTCCATGCCACACACACGCACACACACACACACAAATGAAGAACACTTCATCAACTGTGTATCAGAGAATATGAACGGTTGAAGCGCGTGAGGACGTTGCTTTCTTTCTCTTGCTGTCCCTCTCAGCCAAACCGCATTCCAGCTGCAGCTGCCATCCCTTCCATCTGCTCTACTGACGCGGTTCCACTTCACTGTACTCAGGAATTTATTTAACTTTCGGTTTAGAAATATTAGACAGAGAAACATGGGCCCTGAGGTTTCGCCCCCTCCTCTCCGTGTCTTTTATGTTTGATCTTGTCATTATGTGCTGTGTGGTTCGGGCTCCTGATTTGTAATATATTTCTGCTGTCATAACCACTCGTGGCATGGCACTTCTGACCTGGCAAGGACTGATCCGGTTCAGACATGAAAGTCAGTTATTCTAAACAAAACACAGGAGTATAGCAGCGAATATACTTGATTTAAGAAAGGAGAAGTTTAGACAGAACAGAGGAAGAGAATATAAACTATATATAGGACTAAATATATAGGACTTACATTATTAAGTCAAAATTAAAGTAATTATCTAATATTATAAAATAGTGTTTCATAAACTTAAGGCTTAAGTAGCCCTTCACTGACAGCCAAAATGTTTCTTTAATGATTTTTATTGCTAACATTATTATTATTATTATTATTTATTGTTGTCATTATTATTCATTTATTTTAAAAAAATGTTGCTGTTTTTTATTAATAAAAAATATACAATTGGAAGTTATCAAAATATTGCTTTTGTTTTCTATTTTACAGTTTGTATCTCTAACATGCATAATATATTGTATGAAATGTACTGTATGTCATTTAATGTATTGACCTGAGGTCAATATTTTCAAGGGTTAGTGTTTTCTCATGTTTTATTATTATTTATTTATTTTCTCAGAAATAAGGCCATCTCACTCATCTATATCCCCCAGGATAGAATTAAATAATTAATTTATACATAAATCAATCAATAAATATATAAATAATCTTAATTTAGATTATTATTATTATAGTAACACTTTAGTGTAGGGACCAATTCTCACTAATAACTATAGTTGCTTATAAGCATGCCTGTTATTAATATATTGGCTGTTTATTAGTACTTAAAAAGCATATAATCAAAGGTCATAATTGGACCGTAAAATGTGACCGTACTTATTACTGTTACTATTGCTTTTATGAGTGCTATTTGTTTAACAAAATCTATTCTCATGATGTAGCCTCAGATTTAAAATCATACTTTTCCTTTTTTGGGCCACAACACATTCAGTGTGAGTGGAAATTCCAACAGTGTCTCTGATTAATCCCTTTTCCGTAAAACATTTCTGTTATATGTCTTCACAGAGCGCTATACAAAGGAGCATATTGTGCGTTTGTATTTTAATAACACGCCTTTGAAACCACTTATTTTCTCTCTTAACATTTCTTGTGGTTACTCAGAGGTTCACAGTGTGAATTAAAGACAAAAAAATGTTTTGAGCACCTCAGGTTAGTGCGCTAAAGTACGGCTACAGAAACACGCTTACATCCGCGCATGCTCTGAAGAGTGAAGACAGCCAGAATAAAGGAAGGAGTGAGATTCCTTCAAACATCTGTGAATCTGGAAGAATAATAAGAGCTACAGGAAAACAATGCCAACTACCACCTTCTGCTCTCAAATGAAAACAAAAAAGATCTAAAGGAAATAATCCATTAGGAAACATAATGCAATGGATCAAACTTATTATCTGTGACTCAGACTATAGTAGTTTTTGTGGCGTTTATGCACATAAAAGGTATTAAAGAAAAATCATAGAGTATGTTAAATTTCTAAGGTCAATCAAGCTCTGGTTAAGGAAAAATTTCTCTTATGGCTTTGAAAAATTGCCCTGTTTTTGGAAATCCTATTAATTCCTAAGGTCTGTTTTTTTTTTTTTTTTTTGGATTAAGCATAAGAAAGAGAAGTTTGATCAGAACACAATAAAAACAGTAATATTGTAAAATATATTGATTTTTTTAAAAATATGTTTTCAAGTGTAATTTATTCCTGTGATGACAATGCTAATTTTTCAGCAGACGTTACCCCAGTCTTCAGTGTTACATCATCCTTCAGAAATCATTGTAATATGTTGATTTGGTATGCAAAAAAACATATCTTACTGTAAGTGTTGAAAACAGTTGTGCTGTTTAATATATTTTTGGAAACCATGATACATTTTATTCTTTGATTTTGTTACTTTAACTCATCTTTTAAAATTAGTGTTGTTACAGAAGCGGACACTGCACAGGAGGTAAGTAGAGTAAAGAGTGTTTATTTCACAGCAGAGTAATGACAATGGATGAAGACAACAGTTCAGGTGAGCAATGGAGAGCAGGATTGTTTATCGTCATGGCAAACTGGATATTAACACAGTTTTCTTTTTCGTTACAGATTCATGGGAGCGCTGGAGAAACACAGAGACACTGGAGACACGCTGGAACGCGGAGACAACCACACACCACGTACACGGGAGGATCCTGGAGCATAGGAGAGACACTGAAATGAAGGAGAACAAGGAGGTAAGTACAGGGTAAGTATTTTCCAATATCGTAGAACTGAGAGCAAAGGAGTTAGTCCACTTCGTACAAACAAGCTCGGACGCTGACTGAGGAGTGGTGTGTGGTTTTATAGTGCTCGTGATTGCGGTGATAATGACTTGCAGGTGACGGTGATCAGAACTCGGGGGACAGTGAGCGTTGTGATTGGCTGGGTTCAAAACCTGGCAGATCTGTGACAAGTGTATATTAGCCTACGTAACAAAGGGAGGAGTGTAAGAAATTCAAAAAGTAAATATTTATGAAGAAGATTTTGTATTCTGAAGTAACTGTTTAAATAAAAGGTTTTATATTTGATAACACCATTTAATTATATATAATTATAATATATTTATTATATTGAATTTTTTTTAAGTAATAGGCTATCAATCATTGCATTTAGGTTGTTTTGATTAAGTAATTAACTTAAATACAAGTCATTTAAAAAATGAAAGTTCTTTGAAAGTGTTTTTTTCACATTATTTCACATATTATTATTATTATTATTCACAAAAGCAGATAACTCCACATTTCATGTTTTAGTTAAAAAAAACAAAAACAAACACTGGTTCAATCCTTGTAATCTCCTCAAATGATAATGTAGATGCCTGACAAAGGTGATTGTTGTTGTGATCATAGACTGTATGGATGTGATACAGCCAATACACAGAGCTTTTCTCTCAGCATTAATGCGCTGCTTTTGCAAGGTTCTGTGAAAACGTTTCAGCATTTGATTTCCTTTACGCCCTGAAGAAGATATCACAGGTTCATCAAGTTCATTGAAATCATCCATCCTTAGTGCATTTTTAGTCATCTTTGACGAAACTCCTCTCAGTTAGCACGTCTTTTCAAAATGAAAGTAGCCTTATCACCTGACCGGAATACAGCAGTGTACAGTGTCATGTATATGTATATATATATATATATATATATATATATATATATATAGAGCTGTGCAAAAGTCTTAGGCCACTAGTATTTTCACCAAGAAAAAATGGTTTTAAGTAGGATTTTTCTATCTTTTGCGGTAGCGTGTCAGTTGGAAATATCAGTTTACATTTCCAAACATTATTTTTGTCATTAATTGTAATAATGCAGTGAGATTATTGTCTGCACAAGGAGTCTGACAACAGCCAGTGCTCCTCACAAAGATCTGATCTGATCATCATCCCGACCTGATCTCACAGAATTCCGTGTAATGACCACGGACTCTTAACGCATAATTTTGTGTTAGTGTCAGGGAATCATCGAAAATTCAGTGATGGGCTCACGGAAAAGATTACAATGTAAGTCAGTGACAGGCGTCAGCCGTGATCCACGCAAGGATATCTGGATTCAAATATTGGGTAATGATATTGCCATTATTGCATATGTATTGGGGTCTGATTTTTCACTGTAAACGGTCACAACAGTTTTATTTATATTACTTTATTCAGTGGCGTAACTACAGACAGTGCAGGCAGTGCAGCTGCACTGGGGCCCGTGCGGCGGTGGGGCCCGCAGCGAATGCGGGCCTGACCACATCGCAAGCGGGCCCATGGCGACAGAGTTACTATATTATTATATATAGAAATAATACTAATAAAATATACTTCATGCCAAGAATTTTACAACATATGAATAAATCCATATATTTGCTTCCTTTGCTTACGATTAAATTTCATATTTGAAATCTGACAACAACTGTGTAATAAATGTTGTTTCTTTTGCTCAAATAGCATTATAAAAAGCTTATTTCCCAGGCGAGATCAGTCAGTGCACATGCGCAGTCCTAGGCACACGTCTCAGAACGCTAAATGTTTCTATATCAACCGGAACTTTTAACTGCAGATGAGTTGACGCGTTGACTTTACAAATCAGCAATTGGCTATTTTATTCAGAAGGTGGGGCTTCCTGTGATTTATCAGCCATGTTAAGCATTGCATTTCCCCCAGTTCAAAACTATATGAGTGACATATCTTGGGTGTTCTATAGTCTTTGGTTCTAATCTACCCTCGTAGTTCAAAAAACCTACCTGGAAAGCTACCTGAAAAACTATGGGCAAGTGTACCTCGGAACAGAAGCTGTTTTACCAAAA
>JAUMHE010000061.1:8663589-8704245 GCA_032359235.1 Enteromius mattozi
CTGTATGATGATCAGATCAGATCTCTGTGTGGAGCACTGGCTGTTGTCAGACTCCTTGTGCAGACAATAATCTCACTATTCACTATTCACTAATCTCATTATTACAATTAATGACAAAAATAATGTTTGGAAAGGTAAACTGATAATTCCAACTAAAACGCTACCGAAAAAAAAAAAAGATAGAAATAAATGACTTAAAACCATTTTTGTTGGTGAAAATACTAGTGGCCTAAGACATTTGCACAGTACTGTATATACCTTTTCTTTGTTGGACAGAATATGTAATAAATGTACATTTATAATCAGTATAGGGTTGGAATAGTATCTTACCCAGGCTAATCAGTGCTGAGGTTCTGGTCTCTGTATCCAGCGTACAGTATGTCTCCATACAGACAATTGATAATTAATGAACCAACAGACCATTGAGGCAAAGTAACTAATTATTCCAATATGGGACATGGGTCAGATTTCTTCATCTGACTGAAGCACTTTTTCCCTGTTCAGATGATTTTTGGAATTTCTTTGTATTCACGTTTGGGGTGTGTGCATGTGTGTGTGTGTGTGCGTGTGCGTGTGCGGTGTTTGACAGCAACTTGGAACCCGTGTCTGATGAGAAGGGTGGAGAGACGTCTGGAGTGTGTCACACAGCTGGCCAGCCCAGCATCCCAACCTGTTCAGCTAGATAATGGGTGAGCTCCACAAAACCTGCTCAAACATTTCAGCAAATGGCCTCGATGGAAAGTTCTGCTCAGAGGGCCGGTCTTTGCCAGCCTGCTTAGAGAGAAACCGAGGAACAGAGTATAGTTATAATAATAGGACAGAGAGAGCTAAAGAGAGACAAGGGGACTTGATTTGTGCCAGTGGCCTTTAAGGTGGAGGTCTGATCATGATGTGATCTGAAAGCCTTCCTCCCTCAATTTTTTTTCAGTCCATCATCATCCCATTATATTTATAATACTATATAATAGTATAACAAAGTTTTACATCCTTGTTTTTTGTATATTAAATACTAAAAAATGAAGACTGTAGCTCTTTTTGTTCCTCATGCCTCCATGACTGGCATGTTTAACCATGGATTCCACATTATTTAGATCCAGGCCAAGCAGCATGCTAGAAGCATTAAAGTGAAAGAGGGATGCTGGAGTAGATGAGCAAGATAAACCAGGACAGAGATTGGAGGCTAAACAGTCAGAAAATCTTGGTGGCTCTGTTTGTTTTTATTCATCTTTCATTCATTGTTGATATTCTTTCTCTTGTGTTGATGTTCTTTTGTATGTTTTTTTAGACTGTTCATTGACAACAAGGTTAGCAAGAGTGTGTGGGCATTGTATGTGGCCACAAAAAGTGTTTGGGAAGTGTTTCTCACTTTGTTTTAAAACATATAAGTGTTATAGAGCAAAAATATCTAGCTAAATAACATTTAATTTTAGAAAGTGCACCCTTTAATGCAAAATATCTCAAGAAAGTCATTCCATAAAGCAATGATGATTTTTTTTGTAAATACATTTTGGGGCCACTGTATACATGTTTGTGAGAGTGTATATGGATAGATGTTTTAGTTTGAGGGTTTTTAGCATCTCCAGCTTGATGCTTTAGTTAAGATTTTGTGGATTAGCTCAAGAATAACTATGTACTGTGGATGACATTCACATTAATGTTTCATTTTGCTGGCTAGATTAATACACCAGAGGCTTTAACTGACTAAATGAAGAGCGCAGCTTCATGTCTCAGTAAACAGCACAGCAAGCATGTGTCCATTCCCAGCATTTGTTTAGGATTAAACCCTTAAGGAAAGACAAGATCACACAGGCTTCCATTCTCATCTTCCATTTCCAGCTCTGTTTGTGCTGTGCGGTGTTTTTGTATTTACTGGGCTGAAACCAGCGTGAAGGCAAACAAGGTCTCTGCCTCTGGCAAAGTTAACAAGACGGCTTTCAAAAAGATGCAGAGGCTAAAAAAGAAAGGAGAAACTTGTCATCTGAACTCCGGTCAAGCCGCAGAGACAAATTAGTGAAATTTCTGTCTGTCTCAATGCAGTGTGAGTTATTCGACTTTGGTTGGCCTTAAAACATTTCATTTTTTTCTTTTTTTAAAGTTGGATACCCTATTTTTAAATGTTACCAATCATATCTCTGATCAGGTTTTATATGAAGAAGGATTTCAGAGGATTGTGCAGAAAGCAAATGCTATTGATGAAATGCCATGCAACATCTTATCATCAAAAAACATTTTTATTTAATGTTCCGTTGAAGTAAACAAGGTTCCTGGCATAAAACTGAACATTAAAAGAAAATCAGAGAATAAATGAGATATTAATGCATTCCTTCATTGGATAAACATCCAGTGTCTAAAATAAAAATAAAAAGTATATAACTTAACAATAAAAAAAATCAGACTATTATTACAAGTTTGTTTTTACAGTCTTTAATCATTTGAAATGTTCGAAAGTGTGCACAAAATAGCTGTTTGTCTGTCTGGTTCCTTTAGAGCAGAGTGTGCAAGGGAATAAAAACTCAGAGTGATGCTTTCTCTTCTCTTTGTTCTCTGCAAAAAGGCCAAAAGAGATTCACATGTGATTTTAAAAAAAAAAAAAAAAAAAGAAGGGAAAATTAGATATCAAAAGCAGATCAGATCATACATTTTCCGAGTTTTGTTAGGAAATTTTCTAAAAATGTGCTAAGCTACTCTGCTGAGCAGGAAAACAGGGACATAGTGCCTATGAATTATAGTCTCAGTGGGTGTTTGTGAATGTTATTTTTAATACTGAAAAAAGGCAGGAGGGTGTAGTCAGATAAGTGCATGCAACTTTTTGAACAAGTCTCTTTGGCCTTCTCACCACAAAAAAAGAAAAAAGAAAAAAAAAAAAAAAAAAGAAAGATACAACATAAGATAGTGTTACCACGCTCACTTAAAAAGTGGCTTTTAATTCTCTAAATTACATACTTGGCGTCCATAACTCTAATGTAAATAACATTTGAATTGAACATAATTTCTTTCCATTCAGTCAATACAAGACTAACACAGCTTGGTTGAACCAATAAGGCAAAAACACTAAGAGATAAAACCGCAGGACAAACAAAAGTTTGGACGTTCACTGAATCAGAGATGTGGTAATACTGCTATGGTTTGTGTTTTTTTTTTTTTTTTACATGGAAGTGTCTCTCGTACTTCTTGTAAACAGCAATTTGAGAGTAATTCTAACCATCTGAGAGAGAAAAGTGGGTAAAACACGACTGGCCAAATCATTTACTGCTTCCACTGAAGTTCCTTGTTCAGAGTAGAAACGTGAGAAGGCAACACATTCGGTTTAGCACTGATAATGGATTCATAAATATCCCTTTGGGTCTCAGTCCTCGTCTCAAACAGATACAGACCAAACCTTGAAGTCTGCCTCTCTCTTTCTCATTGTTTGTCTGAGAAATGTGCATAACTGAGAGTGTATGAGAGGAAGCAGAGACTAACCCAGCTAACAAAAACATGTTCTAAGAACGTTTCATTACATTATTTTGAATGTTCTCCATTTTTTTTTTTGAAGTTTTTAGGCCACTTTTTGGTTATGCAATTGTTAAGGGAACTTTGCAATTTTACAAACATTACAGAAATCTTCTCTAAACGTTTTGCATTAAGTAGTAATGTAAAAAACCTGAACATCCATCTAGATTTTTTTTTAGAAATGAAACAAAATGATGTATAATGTGCTAATGTTATTAAAGACCACATAAATGAACAAACATGCTTTTAACGTTGCCGTAAAAACTTTGGAGGACGTTGCTTGTTAGCTGGGAAGGAAGGCCTGGAATTTGATGTTGGCTGACTGAACTTATCTCTCAGCTCACGGCTATTGTTGGCAGGTGACTGTTAAAGCTTTCCATTTTAGAGACAAAACAATGTCGCAGTCACAGCCACATGAGATTTGAAGACAAAACATGCAGTAATGGCCTTAGGTTCACGTGCACGTCTTTGCGGATTTCATTTTAAGGTCAACAGCTCCCATAGGCCGCGAGAAGAGTGTGCTACACACTCCTCACGTCCTTTCAACCGTTTTATTTCATTCAGAGAGGACATGAACTGTACATTCTCACTAATCTCTCCTTTGAGATGCATGAAGGCACTTTGGTGCGATACAATACAAATTTCTGATTAATATCAAAATAAGTTAACATTGCAAAAGTGTCTCGTTCAGAAATACTGTCGTTACTGACAATTCATCAAAACTTATCAAAAAAAAGCTTGTGCGACCCAAAGGAAGTGCACAAATCGGTGAACTAAACAAGTGCTGCATTTCAGGGCACTTCATCGTACGCATAATAACAATAAAAACAAACGAACCAAAAAATTCATTCTTTATCAGTACCACAAAGTTATAAACAATATTCAAAACAACTGAATTCCAAAAGCAGAAGAGCGGGATCTTCTGCGCGTTAGTATTTGTGCAGGATAGGCACTTTAACAGTCTTGATTTCAGCTATGTGTGAGGATTTCTGGATGATGCAGCTGGTGGTGGCAGCAGTGGCCCCGTCCTTGGGTTGAGCCAGGTTAGTGAGGGCCATAGCCGCGTTGATCTCCCTCCAGTATGTCTCGTCTTTCCTCTGTCCCTTCTCCTTCTGCATGCTTCTGTTGAATACACAAAAGGCCTGTTACTGAAAGATGCTCAGTAGCTGTATTCAAAGTCATTCTTACATGTTAAATCTGAATGTGAGAGGGAATTTTTTTTATATGCATGGCATTTCTGGTTATACGCACCTGTCAGTTTTATTTGATCCGTGCTCCAAAGTCTCTGTAAATAAAAGCACAGGACAAGCCCAGTGTCAGTAACAAAACACTGTATCTTAATGCTGGCAGATGTGAAAAGTCAGAGGAAGACTGTAAGTAAACACTGGGAGGACTTGTTTATGTGTAGATCTGTGCTACTTGTGTGAATGGAGAGAGATGCTGCAGTAACTAAGACTGTAAAGGCTTGTTTCCATTTACTCTGTGAATGGTGGAATCTTCCATATCCAGATGCTTGGCACAATGATAATGTCTTATTTGTTAAATGCAGAGGTCAGCAACACACTTAAGGCTAATTACTTAATGATAATCACCGGTTCCTCTACCTCACACGCACACTCGCGTACATAAGGGTGTGTAAAGTACTGACAAATTATACATTTTTCTAAAATATAAGATGTATTTTTAAATTATACATGATAGTAAAAATTAAATTCACACAGAATAAAAAAGTTTACTGACTTTTAATTAAAAAAAAAAATTCAATTTATATCTTTTAATTTAAGTTAACATCTCTTATATAATTTTTTATCTCAGAATTTAGATTTAATTTCTCCACTTCTGATTTTATATTTTATAATTTCTTTCTTTCTCAGAATTGTGGGTTCACAACAGTACTGGTATATAGCAATTCTTAGTTTGTGTCTTGCAATTTTGAGTTAACGTCTTGTAAATTCAGAATTCTGTGAATTTAATCTCATAATTATGATGTTTTTCTTTGAATTATGATTTTATATCTTGCAGTCCTACTTAAAATTCCAACACAGTCTCACGACCAATTCATACATATTCGTACGATTTAGCAAAAATCTTAGTGAGGTCGTACATATTTTACGAGGGGGCTAATTCGTACATAATTCGTACAACCTCACTCGCACAAATTCATAAGATTTTCGCTAAATTGTATGTATTTTACGAGTTGCCAATTCATATGAATTTGTATGAATGACCTACACCTAACCCCGCCCCTAAACATACCCATCACTGGGGTTTAGACAAATTGTACAAAATTGTACGAATATGTATGAATTGGCTGTGAGACGGTTGGAATTTTAAGGCAGGATTGCAAGACGTAAAATCACAATTCAAAGAAAAAGGTCATAATTATGAGATGAAATTGCTGTGAGGTTAGGCTGAAAATTCTGAAATTCTTAAAAGTGCCATTGTGAGAATTTTTCTATATTTCTTGCAATCCCAGGTTCAGCCATTTTTTCCCCTCGAAATTAAAGTTTATTTCTCTTTTAAGGGAGCCTAATTTTGTAAATTCTAATTTTGCACATTCTATTTCATATTCTTATTAGTGCACCAAAATAACGTACTGTAAATTGACAAAAGGACACTTTTGTTCTCTGAATGCATTTCATTATCAAGACTGATCAAAATTAGACCAACAGGTCAATGCACCCAAATGATTTCAGCATCGATAATAAATTATGATGCTGCTAGTCTTGCATTGCAAGTACAAACTGCCCCATATAACAAGCATGTCCCTTTACCTCTTAATGCACATACACTGTAATCTTGGGAAATGACTGTAAAGAACTGTTTGATATTATGCCGCTGAGCTCTTACTGGACATGACAGTTATGGTTTAACATGCCTAACACTTTCATCTAGGATGACTTTTACAGGCGCTGAATCATTCTCTAAATCCAGATCAGGGTAGTGTTTGTTCGGTGAGTTGAACCCCATGCCTTTATTCCGGATGTCTCAGTTCTCCCCCCTGAGGCAGCCCTTCTCATGCGTTCACCTCATCCCATACCAAACCTTGTGCTCACACACACCCCTTGGATCCGGAACGGACATTGGAGCTCTGCCTGAACACCTGCAGGGCCAAACAGCACCTAATCATCCCCAACGGCTCGTCTGAGCCGGTGTTAAACTTGTTTTTCCTTAAAAACCGTTCACATGTGCGCTGAATGGTAACTGGGTGTTGAGGAAAGGCCAGCAGCGGCCATCACCGCCTGAGGCTGGCGTGAGGCTGATTGGGAAATATCCTGTTGTGCTCAGCGTGTTCAGTAATAGTTTTACGCGGCTGAGAATGAGTGTGTTAGTCAGAATAACAGTGAGCTGGTCCTCTCCAAACTCACAGATGTGTTTGGGGTTCAATTAACTGATTGCGAAACAAGTAGTTCATGTGAAGACTGACCGATTAGAGATATTCTCCATCGGGAAATCTCGCCTTAATTCATCCAGTCTGAGTTTGATTTGTATCAGTATTTTTTCAGAATGATCCCATAATGTTCCTGTCACAATATTTAATGTCTTTTATTTGCTTTGACTGTATTTGTGTCAGGTTCACTGTGCTGATGTGTCATTTTTTTTCTCTGTATTTACAGCATCTAGTTTTGGTGGTTGTCTGTTCTCTATTGTAGATAAGCTTTTGCTTTCAGAGGGCTTGTGATTTGCTGTTCTCATTGCACTTAATACAAACAACACATCTAGATCTGTTTTTTGTCAAAAGCAGATATTCAGTCCTGCGCATGCCATTAAACGTTGAAATTATTACACTGTTTTTTTCCTGCAGTATTCAGCTCTTCCAAGTTTGCTCTTTTCTCAGTCTCGTAACTGTCTGTTCTGTCTTGGACAAGCTCATTTATCAACGGTATGAATATGATGATAAATACAAACAACATAGACTGCTTAGAAACTACTACTGTGAAAATCCAGGTTTGGTTTCCTAAAAATACCAGCTCCTGGACTGAATATGAATTTGATTTGGACAGCATTCAGATTGTGTGATAGAGCTGCTGCTTTTGTCTGACATTATTACCACAGTGACAGTGGCTCAGTTTACTCTCTTGGCAGTTGTACGGCTGGTTTCTACTGACAACCACTTGCCTAACAAATAAAGACAACAATATTCTCCCATTCCTCACTCCTAAATCATGGCTGGTAATGGTAACTAATCTTCTAAATAACATGAATGTCTTGATTGGTCAGGAATAGAAGAAAAGAAAGAGAGAGGGAGGGCAAGAGGCGAAGCCACTAGAATAGAAACACATGAAATCTGGAAAACAGAAAGAAGAAAATGAAGAGAAATGGCTAATGTCATGACACTTTTTTTTCTGCATCAGTTATTGTTCAGAAATACGATATGCAGTGACCAACACATTCTACAAAATGAACATTTTAATTTATAAAAAAGAAGTCGTTTTGAGGGCTTAAGGTCGAGCAGTGGTGAAAATGCTGAGATTTTAATTAGAAAATTAGAATTAGAATTTTTAAATATACATATAAAATGAAACGTTTGGTGCCATATTAAAGAAATACTAAATATTTGAAATATCGTTAAAAAAATAATTAAAAAAATTAATAATACTTCAGTTTCATCCTAAAAAATGTATTGCAGTTCATATAATATTATACATATAATGCAGCACAATTGTTTTTTACATTTATAATAATTGGCATATTAGAATGATTTCTGAAGGATTGTGTGACACTGAAGACAGGAACAGATTTTTTTTTTACTGTATTTTTGATCAAATAAATTTAACCTTCATAAGTGTAAGATATATACAGTATATATATATATATATATAAACATTCAAAAATCTTAAAAAATCAAACAAACAAAACTTTGAACTCTATAAAGACATGCTGATGTCTGTCACTCATGTTGATGTGATGTCACACTAAGGGGGTTTGTCTGCACGGTGCATTAAGCGACCCTCTTTTGGGAGCAGACTGTGACTCCGCTCTCTCCCCCAGGGAAACTCTTGGTGAAAATTGGATGCAGACCTACTGCAATTTCCAAATACTGCTGCCTAAAACATCTAAAACTTAGATTTTTAAAAACAATGACTGAGCCAAAGAAATTATAAATCCTCTATAAATCAAAAGGAGCTAGATGTTACTATTTTTCTGGTGTTTTTTAATCCATTTCTGCAGTGCTCTTTGCTACTGAATGGGTCTGTTTTGAAATGGCTCTGTGATACTCCATAAAAATGCTGCTAAAGAAGCCTGATGTGTTGAAAATACCCCAGTAAACTTATCATTGCTACAGGAAACGGGAAGAGAACGAAAAGAACAGAAAGAAGTGCTAAAAATGTCTATATCTCTGCAAGATACTGAGTGATGTCAGACCAGCAAACACCTGCAGCAGATGTATGGTCTCTGCACACTACATATTACTGCACAAACTGCTTTCAGTTACACAGACAAATAATGGCATGTTAATGGATATGACATGGATATGATAATGTCATGAACATCTAAGATATGCTGCTCCTGTGTGAATAGGCATACATAAATCCTATAGCAGATCTAGAGAGGTGGAGCTGGGGGAGGTGGAGGGTTTCAGAAAGACTAGCCGCAAAGAATGAAAAATCATTGGATTGTTTGCTTCAGCAGAATCCAGCCAGCTTATGATGTGCAGTAAGTTATGTTATTGCCATCTATCTATCTATCTATTTATATTACAATTTCACAACTAAATTAGATTTTTTTTTTTACTTCATCCTCATATCATTTAAACCTGTATGACTTTCTTTCCTCTGAAGAAAGCAGATATATTAAAGAGTGTTTCTATTGTTTTATGCATATAATGAAAGCCAGTTTGGGTCAAAACAACATTGGACTTTTATTTAAAAATGCACAAAAAAACCCACTTTTTAAAGAATGTCTACTTTTGTGTTCCACAGAGGAAAGAAAGTCACAAATGTTTAAAATGACAAGAGGCTAAGTAAATGATGAGAATTCTTTGGTGAATCATTCCTTTAAGCAGACGCATCCACACACATAAACACTGGATGATCAAAATTCACTGAGACACAAATCTCCAAGCAATGATCTCGAACCCTGTTTATCCTTTAAGCATAAGTAATACTAGATCTTGCAGCCAACCTATTAAAGCATAATCAAGCCAGTCCTGTACTGTACTGTACCGTATCTTATTCAGTAATCACAAGATTTTACTCTCTAGAAAGAAAACAACCTTCTTGTTGACTAACACAAAGAGCAAGTTGATCTTTTTGTCCCTTGACTACAAAAGATTGCGACTAACAAAACTTGAATTTAAGGGTAGCTAATAACTAGTACATGTAGAATATAGTATGAAAACTCAGGATTGAATGGACATTGGCGGCGTGGACAACTGGGTAAAATATTGCAGACAGGTCTGTTTCCATGCAAACTCTCAATGAGCAATCACAACTGAGACAGAATGGCATCATGGTTGGCATGTCAGAGCAGACTGGGGCTGGAAATATACCTCTATCCGCCTGTTCAGTTTTTCTTTTGATCATCCATCTATCAGCTGCGTGAAGAGAAGTGACAAATGGAATCTGGGCAAGATGTCATGACTTTTTGGCTACGGAGCCACTCAGACGAGAATGGAAAAGAAGTCAACGTCAATCTGCGGTGACTGAGCATGGCACGTACTGCTTCTAAGTCATCGAGAAACATCCCAGCATGTTGAACAAAGAGAAGCGGTTATAGTTCAACAAGATAACCTGCTAAAACGAGTGAACACACAGTAAATAACAGATGATGAATTTGTCACATTTATAACGCAACAAACCGGAGAAACTGGAGAGGTCTTCGCTGTTTTCCAAACCCATGACCATAATCTCTGCCTGCTTTTACTGGTTTATAAAATATCAGTCACATCTTTCACAGCTTTTCAAATAAAGGGCAGGAAAATTGGTTATGCCCAAAGCAGACAGACATCATCAGTTCTTGGTGTCTCATTTTTACTCTAGGCGTCCAAAGTGTGCTTGAGAAAAATGAACGTTGTTTTTTAATAATGTCACTGAAGGCCTGTGAATGATGTTAAAATGAAGTTGGCACATGTGTCGTTTCTGCTCTGCCAGCTCTACCCTCACTAGCTGTCCAGGATGGCAGCCTCCTCCTCGCTAGTTCAACATCCACACTGTCTCTCCGTCTCGCTGTCTTTCTTTCAAGTCTCTGTCTCGTCTGGTCACTCTTTAGATAAATCCATCTTAAACCGTCTGAATTTGTCTTTTGGTTTGCTTCCAATTTTAGACTGTTTCCTGTGATCATTTCTGTTCTGTTTC
Organism: Enteromius mattozi; assembly: GCA_032359235.1. Lineage (NCBI taxonomy): Eukaryota > Metazoa > Chordata > Actinopteri > Cypriniformes > Cyprinidae > Enteromius > Enteromius mattozi. The sequence goes on from JAUMHE010000061.1 coordinate 8,674,380, forward strand.
TCTCTTCATCTCGTCTCTGACGTTCACAGTTTTTTTAAACCTAATGTCATGGTTCTTGTTTTCCCATTGCCTTCCCAGATCATACTTTTGGTTGAGGTTTCGTTCACTGTAATGGCCGTCTTTAAACAGCAGCCCTATTACTGACTCCGTTCTTCCATTCTCTCCATTCCATTCAGGTTTATCAGTAATCACTGCACTATAAATATCCATGATATCCTCTGTTTCTGGGTCAGGGTGGTTGAAAGAGGCATGAGGCCCAACAGAGGAATAAAGAATGATAGTGATTCTTTGCACATGACATTTTCTCGTATTATTTAAAAACTCTCCGTGGTGAAAAACACAACAGTCTGGACACTGTTGGGCTTCCTTTCCTCAGCCTTTGAATCACAGCACATTAATCTGTGAAGGATCAAACTGCGTCGAGGGTGCTGACATGTTCTGGGCTGTGGATTTGACTGGCGAGCTTGAAAGAACAACCAAACAGTGGCAATACTGTATGGGGTAAACAGGGTGAGCAAGAGAAAGACAGACAGAAGAGCATATTTTAGCCTCATGGACACATGGCCTCTCATAAAGAGTAAAGCTCATCTTAAGAGAGAGAGATTTTATTTAATATTTTTAGGATTTCTGTGGGCCTGCATAGCAGATGACAAACAATGGTGGTCCAATCATGGCCAAGATAAAGCAGCTGCCACCAATGGCACTTACAGCCTCGGCATCTGTGTGTGAAATGTGTGAAATCTTCTCATTTTGTATTTACCAGTCAGAGTAAACACAAATCACCACAACACAGTCTCTACCAGCCAAATAACAGAACAGTCTGTACCAGAGTCACAAAGTAACTATGAGTGTGGGGCAAAAATACAAAAGTCAATGCCCCAGATGTTTTAAATGGGGCACAAAATTGTTTTACTGTGTTATGTAACAAACATTATATTTAATAATATGGTATTTTAGGCCTAAGTAGTGATGGATTATAGTGATTATAGTGACGCTGTCAGATTATTTTTAGATTCACTGTCTTAAACGTAACATTGTTTCATGTGTAGCCAATTTTAGGTGTTTTTATTTATTAAAAGCTTTTAAAATACAATATATAAGGAAAATCACATCACTACTACTAACATAGAGCTACACTTCATCTCATAGGAATATGAGTTATTTAATGCAGTGTTTGTTGTGTAATGATATATTGTACTTTGTTTTACAGCTATTTTTATATTTGATAGTAAGTTGATTTCATTATTAACAGGTGAAATTGTTCACAAATATTAAAGGAAAAAGGCTCATTTTCCAACTTCCAACACTTTTTGCTGTAGCTTATCATAGATCACTGAATCTGATTAGACCATTAGCATCTCGCTCAAAAATGGCCAAAGAGTTTCAATATTTTTCCTATTTAAAACTTGACTCTTCTGTAGTTACATTGTATACTAAGACTGATACAAAATGAAACATTGTGATCTTCTGGGCCGATATGGATAGGAACTATACTCTCATTCCGGCGTAATGATTAAGGAACATTGCTATGCTAAGCTGCAGCTAAAAGTGCTATCGCCAGACCGAAGATCGGCTGAATGGAGTCAAAAACACTCAAAATCAAGGGGAGTTGGAAAAATGAGCCTGTTCTCAAAAATGATTGTGGAGTGTTCCTTTAAAACTGTTAAAAGATACAATAATCCTGTTATCATTCATTGACTTTCTATTCTGTAGAACATAAAATAAGAAATTTTGAGGAATTTATTAAATGATTTTTGACCAGACAATTGAAGTCAATGATAATCAAAACATATTAATATATTGAAATGTTGGACTACCACCATTCTTCAAATTATTGAAGCCTCTTTTGTGGTCTGCATAAGAAAAAGTCATACAGTTTTGAAACATCATGAGGGTGGGTAAAGGATGACAGAATTTTTGGGTGAACAAGTTTAATAAAGTACATTTTTGACACTGGTCTGTTCATGATGAAGGAAACACAAAAATCTAGTCTTGACCATTCAGAAGACTTAGAGGTCATCCACTGGCTTCCTGTCCTGGACACGGATGAGTGGATCTGCTATTTGCTAATGGCTGGATGAATGATTCTGATCTACCTTATCAGTACCTATAAAAGTCCCACAAACAGACTTCAAACACGCTTGCTAGAGGACATAGCACGCCACTGAGGTATTACAAGACAGTATCTGCACTCTGACGCATGTCAGGAAGAGAGACAGAAGGACAAAGGGAGAGAGAGAGAGAGAGGCTCATGCTGAAAGCATTTGCTTAAAGTGCTATCAGACGTAGATAAAGCTCCATCTAGAACGCATCACAAACCTTTTTCAGCGCCAATAAAATTCAGTTTTGGTTCAGCTTTAGTGTCATTCCAAAATGGAAAAAACGATTAAAAGCATAAAACTTTGCAAATGATTTTGAAGAATGGAAAAGCTTATTTTGGTCTCACATTACAAGTTTAAATACAGATGAATACAGAATTGCTTTCGACCGCAACCTCAGAAAAAAAAAAAGTATGATTGAATATAATATAACAATGTTTGAAAGTGTTTTCTGAACTAAATAATGATTGCAGACTTGATCCAAAAATACATGGTTAAATGAATTGCTAAGATGTTCCTTCTAGGTTTGCTCACACGCACATTCTTTCTTTTTAACATGCTCTTTGTTTCTCTTATTTCTATTTTCATTTGTTAATCTATTCTTGTGAAACTGACTCTTTGTTTTCCCCCTTCCCACAAAACTTTAGTTTCCAAGTTAGACAAATATGCACAGGACCTGCTTTACTATTTCTGATGCTCTAATTGTCAGAGTCTTTCAGTTTAAAGCCATTAGGTTCTCCACACTCATCTAATAGCCTCCCATTCATTCACTGTTTCTTTCCTCCTGTCTGCTATCTATTCTCACATGTAAGCAGCCAGAGCAGTGTGTGTCTGTTTACACCTCTCCTCCACACCACAATCCACACACACTCACTTTTCAAGTGTGCCTTGGACTATTTGCAATTCATCACAATATATTGCTCTTGAGTTTATACACAGAACCGTGCTGAGACACTAAGAATTCAGTTTTTGGAATGCATTTTGAAATTAATCATTTTCAAGTTACAAATGGCTCCAAAAACTAAATTTTTAAAGATGGACGAAAACGTATTTAACAGTGTCTGGATACATAAAGAATGTTGTAATAAAATAAGATATTTTATTCATGCTAAGAGGATGCTTGCGCTCCAATATCCTATTATAAACCTACTGAGAATAGTAAGAACTTCTAATTAAAATACTCTTTCAAATTTTATCATGATTATTTATTATAATTATTACACTGCAAAATGTTATTTATAAAAGCCATGAAAATACCATTGCAAAAGTATATTAAAAGTACAGTGCCTTAGTGTAACAAGTGCAAGCGCTTGTCTAGGTTTCTGTATTTGTTCATATCTCTTATTATAACAAGAGGAGTTGCATATTTCCTCATCTCAGTTTTTATGTGGCTTTTATTGTGCATTATTCACTATTTTAACTCTCTTTCACAATACTTCAGCTTTCATCCTCCAATTTCCAGCTCATCTCTCATCTCCCCTTTCTTCCTTCCCTACTCCCTTCCTTCATCTCTCTTTTCTCCACCTTTCACTTCTCTCAACATTCTCTCCTCTCTCCCTTTGATGATGGATGATGAGACCCCATCCTGACAACTGTAACCTAGAGTCTGAAGTAAATCTTGGCCTCAGCCTCCTCTTTCTTTAGGATTGTCCAGTCGTTCCTCCCTGTTTTGTGAGGGATGGAGTCGGAGAATGGAGAAACTTCTCTAAGAGAAGGAAATGTTGGTGTTTCTGTGAGTGCGTATGGGTAGATGACATTTTATTTTATTTACATTTATTTTACAGGACCTACAATAACAATTTACCTTATAAATTCAATTATATTCCAACCAGTGGTTTTAATGTTGATCAAAAAAGGCCATGGGCATGTTATGCCTCAACTACACATATTCATAATTGCATATCTGTGAGAACATTTACTCTCACTAAAAATAAATAAATAAGGTACAAAAGCTGTCACATTCGTACATTTTTAAATGGTCATGCTCCAGTGACAGCTTTTGAAGTATTACAACAACATACAATCTAATGGTGAAGCTTAATATTACAGTTTTAAAGATTGAAATGAAAATGAGATGTTTTCATAAATGTTTTCTGCCATTTGAGATGTGCATAGCAGAGCTGGATCAGTCATTGTCCTGCTGCTCTGTGGTCAGTGAGCAGTCAGCTACCGTAAATCAGGCAGTTCAGCATGTACTCTTTAAATGCCATATCCTCGCCAGGTTGTTTCTCTAAATTACACATCCCTCCCCCTGCACTGTATGTCACTGTCAAACAACGCTAAAATATGTTAGCCAAAGCCTGTTGTGCTTTGTGAGAAAGAGAGACTTTCGAGCTTTTTAATGGCATCAGACTCTCAATGTTTTTATGTACTGTATGTGGTTGGATGTGTAGTACAACTGTGCAAAAACAGCAATAAAAGTGTGCTGTGTATTTCCAGCTGTACACACAGAGGGCTGTCAATCATCTGATGAACAGCAGGCCCTGCACATTAATAAGGCCTGAATTTATGCGCTCCCGCTCTGTTGCATGTTTAGGCTCGGATGAATTGCCCACCTGCCTCTGATCGCGGTCAGGTTGGCCTGAAACCTGCTCTAATGTTTCTGAGTTGGAGAGATTGTACTTTTCTTGGACAATGACTTTTAAAGCATTTTCTTCTGGTGGCTTCAGTCCAATGAGTCTGCAGGACTCTTATGAGTGACTGGCACCTATAAGCCCCGGTGGCCTTGTCAAGCCTCTCTGTTTTCGTTTAACATATTTCTGCCTCCTGCCTCTGTTTAATGTCCACTGACCTTGAAAAAAACGTCTTTTCATGTCATAAAACACAGGTGACATTCTTGGTTCTGTATATATTCTACAAAGCAGGGCTAACACACTAAAGCACAGAAAAACAATTGATTGTAAAAAAAGAACCTTACCAAAAAAAAAATTTCCCTATATACAATACAAGAATTAATATTTCTGGGCAATGAAGAAAAAGGATTGCCCTTTATTTCTTTACTGTTACTTTTACTTTTGATTAATTTAATGCATCCTTTAATTTAATTTAATTTTATATATAGAAACATTTTGAGCGGTGTAAGAGGCAGCAGTACCAAAAACCCTCAGAGTTAGATCGAAATATATATCACTTTCATCTCATTCATTTCAGTTCACTGAAGCATAATATCATAATATATTCATAAACTCCTCAAATGACACATCAGTTACAATAACTGGATCACACAGAGTCTGTTGAAAGCAATATGTGGACAAATAACGTCGCTCTAGAATAAATGGTGCAGCAGCCAGTTTATGTCCCATGTGATGCACTTTCACTTTTCACCAGCCCCTGATGCAACCTGTGAAAATACATCTAAAGCCTTAGACAAAGTTCTGAGAAATATTTTCCTGCACGCTCTCACTTTACGGCGAGCTCCCGTCCTCTCTGACAGTGCGGCATAGTGATCCATATCATACAGGACGGCCCCAAAGCTCGTACCATGTATGCAGGGAAAACACTGAGAGAGATTCCTGCCATTAAATATCCCATTAAAGTGCAATTTGACATAAAATCCCTGGCATGTGCCCTGGAATTCTCTCACTTCTTGTTTTCAATGAAACTCCCATCAGGGTTCCCGTTGCGTTTTATTTCGTATTTTTCTTACACAATGGCCTCTTTAGTTTTCCATCAGAGACTTTGCTGGCCTGACAGCTCCTTTGCCACGTCTGATCTGTGAAACGTCAAGCGAGGAGTGATAGAAAGGAAGAGAGAGCTCCTTTAGATCCAATTTGTTCCATTAAGCTACATTTAACCAGTGCATTCTGAGATGCCACATTGGTTTAAAGATGTCTGAGCTAAAACATTAGCGTCTTGGCTAACACAGTCCAGAGACAGACAGACAGCTGTTTTAAAAAAAGAAAACATAGACCATAGATCTAAAATTTCAACCTCACGCTGTATTAGTCTGAAACTTGAGGAATATTTGTAAGAACATATTGTGGAATGTAGAAAGAAAGAAAATGGAAAGAAATGGAATAGCAGAGGAAAGAGAGAGAGTGAAATTTTAGGAGGAAACGATTGAATGACAAATTCAATATCAATTTAATTCAGAGTTTAATGCTGTATTTTGTTCTGATCCATCCCTGTGTGTGATCTTCTCATCTGCAAGCTGACAAACAGACGCTTCATCTACCTGAAAGCCCTCAGAATCCTTAGCCAGGAAGTGGTGTTTACTAAGAAAGCCGAGAAAAACCACATAACTCATAAACATTCTTAAAAGTATAATTGGGTTTTGGAAGAACTGATTAAAACTGAAATAAGCAACAAAATACACCAAAACTCTTTCCCTCCGTCTGTCTCAGCAGGTGTCTACATAAGCAGCCTTGCGTCACATAGCGCACAGGGAGTTTAAACACTGGTCCAGAAAGTAGTTAGCAACAGCTTTTGGGTTTGAAGAGAATTCCAGCTTTCTGTTCCTCAGCCCCGAGATAATGCAAACCATGTTTGTCAGTAAGAAATGGCAAAATGAAATGAGAAACAAAGTAAAACAAAGACTGCATGGCGAGATCCCCGAGGCTTGATGTGAACAACAATATGTAAGCGAAGAAGTGAAGAGCAAACAATGTTATCAGTTATGAATCCTGTCAGGACAAAGACGCAGTGTTCTGACCTGAAGAAACTCTTTCTCAAAGAGAAGAGCATGCATTCGAAGGTCTTTGTCGCAGACACTGTATCTCACATAAATTCCTACGAATGATCAATAGAGTCTGACATGCTTCCAGATGATGATGAACAGAGCTTAAATAATTGCCAAAACTCTCCCGAAACATATTTGTCATTTTGGAATGTCTAAAAGATTTGCGATAACATCACAAACACCTGGAGGACTTAAACAGCACATGGGAGCAAACACAGCTGACTGTGAGGACTGTAGACGCTTCCTACCGAGAGACTCCGAACCAACGCTGACCTTAAACAGACGAGCTAGAGAGGCCTAAACTTTGGCAGAGCTTGCCTTTTTCGGTAAATGAGAAATGCTGGGTTAGGTGAAAGCTCTAGAAAGTGATTAGGAAGCAGCTGCAATGAAGGAATTGGTAGAAAATGGCCAAAAATGATTCATTACTCATTAACAATCATTCTAATGTAATTATTATCAGTGTTAAAAATAGTTGTGCTGCTTAGCATTTTTGTGGAAACCGTGATTTTTATTTTATTTTATTTTTTCTAGTGCTGTCAAATGATTAAGAGCGATTAATCGTATCCAAAATAAAAGTTCTTATTTACATAATATATGTGTTTATATCTTTGTGTATATATTTAAGAACGATGAGTTATGTTTATAAATGAAATATATTTATGTATAATATCAAATGTAAGAATATAAATATATATACATGTAAATATTTTCAAAATATATACTGTATGTGTGTGTATTTATATATACATAATAAAAATACACAGTGAACATACATATATTATGTAAACAAAAACGTTGATTTTGGATGCAGTTAATCGCAATTAATCATTTGACAGCAGTCATTTTTTAAGAAAGTTCAAAAGCAGTATTTCTTTACAACTGATTTTTCTTATAACAATGTAAAAGTCTTCACTGCCAGTTTAAATTAATGTAATGTCTCCTTGCTGAATTAATATTAATTACATGGGTGTTTAAAAATGTATGGACCCCCAGTTTTTTCAACATTAATGTATATTTTGCAAAAATCCATTGAATCTCATTTCAAATTGTAATATTAAAAAATATATAGTGACCTATGATATGTATTAGTCTACCATGAGGAGAGATGTGGTTATGTTTAAGAGACACTATAGAAGAGACTTAAAGAGAAAATTCTGTGAGCTGTGCTCCCTTCAGACATGACAGAGACTCAGAAAATGATGTTCAATACACACACCACACACACACACTTAGGCTTCTGACAACTCGCAATAACACACAAACATCTCTTTCCCTCGCAAACTCTCTTTTGATTAAAGACTTTTTGTTTCTTAGTAGTGGATTTTGGACATGAACTCAAAACTGTGTTGAGAAAAAATGTGTAAATTTAAAAAAAAACCAAGAAGATAAGGAGAAAATGAAGCCTGAAAAGAGAGAATAATTGTCTGACTGACTAAAGAAGTACTGACAGTTAATGGGCTGAAGACTAAACCAGGATGAACTATGTTTACTGTACAGTATGTTCTGTTTCATTGCAAGTTCAAATCTGAACTTCCATGACCTTAAACATTTTACCAAAAGTACAAAGCTTAATATAAAAGCGTACATTCTTTGAACTATTGAACTGCAATATTTTTAACTTACTAGTATTTTCATACTATTAAAAACGTATTTCATAATATTTGCAAATGTCCGGTTGAAATTAAATGATTTATAGAACTATGTGTACGTGTAGAATAGAGAAAACATTTGACCCCTCTGTGACTTTCCTTGTTGTAGAGCAAGAAGCCAAAATCATACATAGACCAAAACACAGCTGATACTGGGCAGAAGAAACAGCTTCAAGATGCCCTTCTTCATTACAAAGAGCGAGAGAGAGACACACAGACAAGGAAAGAATGTAAGACTGGCAGCAGCTCACCAGTTCTGTAGATAAAGTTGGCTTCCGCTTCAGAAGAAGACGGTGACAGCAGGTCTTCATCATACTCATTAGAGCTGAAAGAGCCTGAGTGGTTCCTCCTCCGTGCGTCCATTACACCGTTGGCCACCATTACGTGGCGGAGCGAGTCGTTAAGGTAACGGTGCAACAGACTGCTCTTGTATTTAGGTGGCGACACGTAGTCATCAGACAATGAGGCGGCTGCAGCGGCTCGAAGACCCGCACCCACAGCGCCACCTTCCTTCTTGATGACGCTCTGGTACATTGGCTTGCTGAACTCCCCGACCTGGGCCCGTGCTGCTGGGCCACCATCTGGATGTGATGCAGGATACATACAAATATGTCAATACACATTTGAGAAGACATTTGCAAAAGAAAAAGAACTCAACTACAAAAGTCAATATTTTGATCTCCTGCCCTTTACACCATCTCAGCAGGGAGCGACACGGTCACATTTTCATTTAATCACGCTTCTCTTCTGCATGACCCCTCCAGTACATTGAAAACTCTTGACTGGATTACGCTCCTTGAAAACACGGGCCTCCCAACTGCAAGTGAGTGTGTCGGATCAAATTTGGTGCTGAGAGACTGATTGCTGCTACAGATGCTGAAGCAGAGGAGAGCTGAACCTTTTAGCCTATAATGGCATCATTTGAGAAAGTACGAAAATAAAATAAATAAAACAATGTTCAAGATATCAAGGCTCAAATATATTTACAAAAGATTAAATACAGAGATGCTAAATATGAAATATAAATATTTAAGATATGCATGTGATAAAATGAACAAAATCAAGGCAAATTTTGTTTTGGTCAAAATCAAGACAAAAACAACAGATGGACAAGAATAACACTTATTATGAGCATAAAAGAGTTCTTTTAAATAATTAAAAAAATCTTACCGACCAAACTTTTGAATGGTGATAAACAGGAAACACATAGTTCTATTAGGACCAATGAATTGCTTTGACTATATAAATTTATCTCCTCTAACACAGTAGCGGCTTTTGTTCTAAATTGAAGTGTTAATGCAACAACCGCATGAAGTTCATTAATCTTGGTACGGAGTTGTCTGTTATTTTTGCCAAAATAATGAAAACCGCAAGGGCAAGTCAAGAGATAAATAACTTGGTAGAACTGCAAGTGATAAATCGTCTGATTTCATTCTGCTTTTTGCTAACAAAACCAACAAAAGTATTAACTTTCTCATCAACAGGGGGAAAAAAACTCTTTGGACATTCCAATGTCATATCTCAGCCTTGGAGAGAATGTGTTCAGTTGATCTTTCCGTTCCGTTGATCATTCTGTAAAAAACACCCAATCACTCATCTCTTATTATTTGCTCAGCCACCTGTAGTCCCATCAGTGATTCATTAAAGAACATAAATAAGAGACGCTGACATGTTTTATTACTGGATGATTTGTGAAACTTTGTTTGTTCATTCTTAAAAGAAAACTATCAGGGGCATTACTATTGATTGTGATACAACAGAATGGATTTTTCAAAATTTGACATTGTCACAAATGTCACAATTACAGAACTGAATTCTTTTGTTGCATAATAAAATCCATTTAATAGAATAAAAGCCCATTAATAAATTGCAGTTGCGTCATTGTTATTTATCTCTGACTTGTCCTTGTGGTCTTTAGGCCTCTAACACTAGCTTGCTTTTTCTATTTTATCTGTTTTCTTTTTATTAAAAAAAACCTACGTTAAGCTAACCGAGACTTGTTATAACATTTGTTATAAGTCACTTTGGATAAAAGCATTTGCTAAATGATTAAATGTAAATACATGTACTGTATGTCTTTAGTCAAATCTATGTAATCATGACAAACTTCAGAAATTTCATTTATAACTATTGTGGATTCCTTCTTGGTTTATATTTAGTCATTTACGAAGGTCAAATTACTTTTAGATTTTTTTTTTAGCACATCAGAACCACATTTCTCACTCCACGTCCTAAAAGTCAATATTTTTTAAAGATTGTTTTAGTGCACCCGTATTGTATAATACTGTACCTTGACAACCATTCCATAATGTATGAAACAAGGGTAAACACACCGGAGTTCACACAAACGCAATATTTCCTAGGATACAGAGTTAGGATTGCGTGAGTGAATGCCTCCTAAGTGAGCTAGGATTTCACTGTAAGGCTCTATCTTGACTCAAATGTGTGAAGAGCGTGTCTGAAGCTCAGATCTTCTGTAGCACGTAATTACTGAGCTCAGACACGGGAATGACAGACCTGATGAAACGTCTGTGCAACAAAGCCTTCCCTCTAAACAACTAGACATTTCATATGCATAGTAAACAACTTGTAAGATGTTACATGATGTTCTAGTTGTATAATCATGTCTCACAATATTAGGGTGTATCTCACAGAAAACGAGTCATAGAATAAAGATAAAAAGGCAAATTTTATTTTTACAGCTAAAAAAAGTCCTTTCTTTATATATACATAAAGCAGTACAACATTGAATATTGAGGGTCAATGAGCTTAACTGTCATTTAAAATGTTGATTTTTGTGTTCTGTACAAAAATGTAGTGAAAGACATGTTCTCTGTAAATGTTTAAAAAGTGATTTTTTATAGATTTTTTTGAAAATGACCTTTTATGCAGTGTGTAACACAGCTCTAAGTGAATGAAAGCATCCTGCAAAGATTTAAATCTGAAAGTGCACCGTGTATAAAGTTATTGTCTCTCAAATGAAAGAGTGGACTCTGAATCAATGAAACAAGTCATTTTTGATTGATGTCAACATGAAATACTGGCATATTGCCTGCCCATTCGTTGATCTTTTCGAATTGGTCTGAATGAAAATGCAAATTCATTCGTTGCCACTTGGTGCCGCTTCTGGAATGTAAAAAAACCCAAAACGTTTTCCCCGGTAACGCCGTAAACAAAGCAGCGCTGCGCTCACAAACACTGCTTTATCTGGTATTACAGGCATGAAATCCTATAACCACAAATTAGCGCCATGCAGAGAACGGGTTTGGAAAAATTAATCATCGTTGAGCAAATAAGGTTAAAATAAATGCATATTGTAAGACAATGAAAGTGTATTTTGACCTTGCATGTATGTCAACCTGTTGTTTGGGACTTTCAAAACACTTCAAAGAAAAAAGGTTTAACGCATTAAAACTTTTACAGATATACCAACATAACTAGTTATCAACACACTTTTATAAGTGTTAATAATTTTTAATTTTAAGTTCTGTGCATAAATCCTATGACAATTTAGATTTGATCATGAGGAAATTTGAGGGCAAAGGTTAAGCTAGGCTGCTGACACAGTTTCTGTGCCATTTTTCAGTGTAAGAAAAAAAGGAAGTTATTTGTAGGATAAGACAGATGTGAGAGGCACAGACTGGGCATTCCTCTTCTAACCACAGCGTGTGTGTCCTCATCCAAGACATCTAATCAAGGCACCAAATACAGAGTGTGTGTTTGGAGGTCACTGTTAAGCACAGGGGGATGATAAGTGTTCTGACTGAATGTCTCATTGTGTACGGATGCTTATGTTAAGCAACGCGGCCAACAAACATGCAGTCTGTCAGACAGCCAACAACATCCCTGTAGTTGTAACGCCTTAGTGTGTAAATTAGAGCGTGAAAGAGAGAAGGAAAAGAGAAAACTTTAGATAGTTAGTTAGGATGTTTTTGTGTTTGTGCATGCAAGCGCAAGATTGTGTGCGAGTGTTTGTGGTTGAGTCCTGACTCCCCGTTGTGGTGTGTTAATCACAGTGTGCATGACTGTCTGTAAGCCTACGCGTCTGTCCGGTTAACTTAAACACAGAGAAGGATGCACACACGAGCGCTGCGCTCGACATACCCCGACCCTGATTTATGGCTCGGCTGCTATACGATGCTATAAAAACGTTTGGAGTGTTGCACTGACTGCATTGTAATAAAACATCCGTGTTAAAGCATCCTGTCTGGTCTCTTCCAGCTCCATGCTGAATACAACCCCAAACAGTTTCTTATAAATACAGCAACACTTCATACCACACAAATTTAGCACCAGGATAGGTGAATTTGTTTGTGCTTGTTTGTTTTAAAGAGCAGTTTTACATGCACACTGTGTATATACTCAAGCAGTGATAATAGTGTTTATTGCAGTATCTGTGCGTGTACATGTCTGACTACGTATGCACCTTCTTAAAGGGATAGTTCATAGTCTACTCACACTCACTTCTCTAGAACGATCAGGGGCATTGATCTTTAACCGCTAATACAACTCCAAGGAAAATGCACGAAAAGGCAGAATAAAACAGAATATATCATTACTGTTATTTAACTCTTGATAAACCTAAATTAAACTATATTAAACCTAAACTCTCAACTGACTTGAGAAAGAACGGTTTTGTGTTTTGTTTTGTGTTTTTTTTCAAGATTTTTTGTGTTTGACAGAAGAAAAAAAGTCATACAGATGAGCAAATCATGAGAGGATTCTAATTTTTGCATGAATTACACCTTTTGGTTTATGTGTGTGTGTATGCGTGTGTGTTTAATCCTGAACCATAAAAAACACAAATATCAGTGGTTTATTGTTGCTTGATCAATATGACTGATTGTTAAACTATATAATGGTAAAAAAGTTCACCCAAAAATGAAAATGATGCACTTTAAAGACCCTCAATGATCTTAATCTCCCTTTCTTCAGTAGAAAACAAAAGAAGATGTTTTGAAGAACAGTGAGGTCCAAACTAACATTAGACTCCAATTACTTATTATATAGACAAAAAAAAACCCATGTATGTTTTAAAAGATCATCTTTGGTGTTTGATAGAAGAAAGAAAATCATAGTGGGCTGGAATAACATGATGGTGCGTATCATGACAGGAGTTTTGTTTTTGGGTTAACTATCCCTTTAAGTGTGCATTTCATCACCTCAAATATTGTGGGCAACCGATTTTCTAATCAATTTTGTCTGTGACAGATTGTTAAACCTTAAATTTAGTCCTCAACATCCTTAGTTTCAGCATCACATTCAACCTTGGCACTTCTGTGAGTGTGAGTGTGTGTTTTTGGTAAATCTCCATAAGGACACTGCAAGAATAATTAGGCTCAGTTGTTTTTATTGCGTGTGCAAGCATGAGCGAGTGTCGTACCGTCAGAGCAGGAGTCATCGCTGCTGACACTCAGTCTTTCTGCATTGCCCTGGACGTATTTGTTGTAGAGTTTGATCCTGAGGGCCCAACTCAAATCAGGCTGCCTAACTGTATTCTTCAGCCGCCGTCGAGCATTGGCAAACCAGTTAGACACCTGAGAAAAGAGGGAGGGTGTTGAGGAAAGAATGACCAATAAATAAAAGGAATTATGAAGGGTCATAACAGACACAAAAGATCTGTTTATTATTGCCTCAGTTTTTGTCTTCTACTGTCTGTCATACATAGACGTATGTGTTTGGACTAAAAGCTCCATGTACTGCTTTATTTATTGGGAAACTATGAAAATGATTAAAAATAGCAGGCTGATGCCACACGCAGATATCCCAGGAACACTGTGAATGTAACATCACATTAAGTCTTCTTCAACTGAGACGATGACGATCTGGGTGCTTATTCTGGCCTCTGCCACTCTCACCTAATAATATTCCTTTTCCTCTGCCCGACGTCTGTCTTTTTGCAATAAAAACAATATTTAACCCAGCCTTCTCCATTTCACAGAGACCAGAGACCATTAGATGTTATACTAGGAAAACTCTTCATGCCCGATACTTCAAGCCACTTATGACAGGCATTGTGCTTTAAAAATGTTATTCAAGCTCTGAGTTTCCTGACCCCTGCTTTATATCAAGTTCTCAAAGAGCAAAAGCCATATTTTTCACTTTAAGCCGGTCAACAGAGGCCAGTTTTTGAAGGAAGCATTGAGTATCATAGGATGCAGTGGCAAAGTACTCTAGCAATGAGAAAATTCAGGTGAATTCTAAAGTCTAGAGATGTTCAAAAATTGTTCAGTCACGTAAGATTATTTATTCACTGAAATTGAGCATAAGTTTTGGGTTTGTAAGTCTTTTTTTCCCCCCATATTGCAGTGCTGTCTGCTCACATTTTTTAACAAATGGGTCCTTTTCATGAATATTAGAACCAGATTAAATTTGTAGGGTCATCCAGAATAGCATCTTCAGGCTGGGCCAATACTTAACAAATTTAGAGAACATGTTTATGTCCTCACGTATATACAGAGACACAGACCGAGACAGATATATACACACAAACTGACACTCAGCACAGACTGGAAAACACATATGTGAAGAGTTAAACACAGGCCAGAATGTCTCTGAATTTTAATCTATAGATATTGGTTAAACAATAAAAAAGAAAACCTGAGTTGGTTGCAACTTGTGTTTGGAACGAACACCTGCATTTTCATCTCAACATAAAAGAAAACTGTCGTTTTAATAATCCTTCTGTCAAGAACTAGCTCTTGGTAGCATGTGTATGGAAAAGTTGTGGAAAATGAACTTACTCACCTGCACAAGTGTCATTTGTGAGCCAAGCGCAAGAAGGATTTTCTCTGTTTTAGTGGGGTACGGATTGTCCCGGTGTTTGTACAGCCACTGTTTCAAAGGCCTGGCCATGTCTTGCAGAGCTTGCCGTTTATGCCGTACCTTTCCTGGGTTCTGACGAGACCTGTGGAGAAAAAACAAGCCGACACAAGCCACATAAATCTCATGACAATTACACAAGACTTCAGAATGGGCACTCATGAGGAGAAACTCCATAGGATTGCATATTTTCCATAGTGAGAAAAGCGTTTTCAATTCTTTGGGGGCATTCTAGCTGCCTTGTTTTATTGTTAAGAAATGTCAGGAAAATAATCTACAAAATATATTGTAAATATACTGAAGAATTAAGTTAATGTATTGAAAATTTAAATTAAATGTTTTATTATTATTATTATCATCAATATGAAATAACCACCTTCATCTAAAAGTGAGATTCAGTGAGCAGACCAATGATCTCGAGGTAAACATTTTGTGGAAAATTGAAATTAAAAATACAAGCAATGTTTAAAAGAAAACATATAAAAATGTTATGTTCAAATTTAAGAGATTCTGTAAGGGTTAAATATTCTTACATGAGAGCCTAATTAACACTCATGCTCTGTGAAACCAGCATCATGCTATAATTAACTCTCCCAGTGAGGCTTTTTCATTCAAAATCAATTCACAGTCCGGCTGCAAAAAACAATAACAGTGCACTGAAATAGCTGCATGCAATTCAACATCTGCACAATGACACATGTGCTATGTATTCCTCTAGGGACTGGAATCCTTTGAGAAAAAAAAAAAAAATTAAATCTGCAGATTTGCACAACAAAAAGTGTGCTCATTCTGACAGTCACTTTTATTCTGAATTCATGATAAATATTACACTTTAAAAAAAAAAAAAAAGGTTCTTTTATGGTTCCTCTTTCATCAGGAACCCAATACAGCTCCTTCAGATCAACGCATTGGTTTCAGAAGGCGATTCTCCAGAGAGAGAGACACAGAGAGAGAAAAGTTCTTTGTAAAACTTCAAAATTCTCTTCTGTAGCATCGGCCCGAGTCAGTTTTTCTTTTAATTGGAACCTTTATTTCCAAGAGAGAACAGAAGCTGGTTATTTAAACCTGTAGATGTCAGTATGGCGCTGTTATAGCACCTTGTTATCTTCCCAAAACCTGACTGCACATTTAACATATTTTCCCCAACGCTCCAAGGTTCATGTTCAGCAAATATTTTCCTTGTAACCCAGAACTGTATTAACAACCTAAAGAAGTTTTTTTTTTCCCTGCCTGTTCTCGATATCGGCGACACACACCTCTGTATTTATATTAATAATTTTCATTAGCAGTGATATTCCCCTTGAGGCGAGCAGCGCGGCTATACTGTTATCCTATTGGCTCCGCTTACACGCGCAAACGGACCTTCAGTAAGCGCGAGCCAGACGCACCCGCAGCGGAGGATGTTTGCACAGGTTTTTCACAAGACATCACTTTTGGGTTCGGTGTTGCTGTGTATCGCAGTCGTATAATGAAGCACAGTGTTGTCTGCAAATAGAAAACAGGTTGGGGTAAACAGCTTGGGGCGTCGAGGCTGAACGCGCTGGGTTCGGAGGGCAAACAAGGGATGACATGGTTTCTTCTTGCGCCCTCACTACAAAAATATTCGTGATTGACTGGACCACACATACAGTTGAAGGAAATGTTTATTTATTAGAAACAGGCCTGGACGTGTTTTAAATTTGCTACCGAACACGAATGACCTCATGTACCCCAACGACAAGCCCCTGCTAATTCAGCACCATCGACAGCGACTTAATTGAATTGTGAATATTAATTTCCTGCTATTCTCTTTTCGAAACCTCAACGTATCCTAGATAAGAAGGCGGCGAACAGGCTGTAAATTCAAACCATATGCTCTCTAACCACAACTGAGCGCAAATCTATGGAAAGAAAACACAAAAACTATGAAAAGTCAAACAGTTGGACGTGCCACTGCTCTAAAATTGAACAACTTGATGTTTATCTTTAATAAGGTTCTCTGTGCTGTCACGCGGTTAAAAGCATTAACAGCGTTAAAATGGCCACAGATGACTTAAACAGGCTATCGTTATATTCCTTTTTTTTTCCTGTATAGTGTCTTGCCAGAATAATTAGGCTGATTATTCCGTCCTGAAAAATAAACGATGTGCAAAGCAGTTATCATCCACTGTGAACAAAAATCCAACCTTTAAAACACGCGGTGCTAATGTGACAATCTGCAGTGATAACGTTATATAATTTTTTTTTAGATCTGATTAAGAAAACCAAAAGGGAATTGACGCAAATAAATATTTCATTTAATGAAGCATGATAAATATATATTTTACAGTGCATCGGCTTCATTTTTCAACAAGTCCACGAACCTGCAGCACATTTTATAAAAGACACTGAAGTTTGTGACCTACCCGGATCTCCTGTGCCGGATAGCTGAGCTGTCTTTGATCACTGGGCTGCTGGCGAGCAGGTCCGGATGCTGTCCATCTATCACCTCTAAATAATTTCGACTGCTCCTTTCCACCTCATTCGCCTTCTCCTCGAATAAAACCTGGCTGCTTAACTTATTAAACACAATTGTGTTCATCTTTGGTATATTAGTCCTTCTTCCCCCCCTGTGTCCGCTGAAAGCGCCCTGGCCGCCGCTGGGATGTCCTACTCAACGGAGCCGCTGCGCCTCGTCAAAATCCTGCGAAACAGAAAAAGATGACATTTATGTTTATCATCATAGGTGAGATCCCCCGCACATTCATCTCAGAAAAACGTCATTTTCTGGCTTAGGTAACAACTATTTTTATTATAATGTAAACACGCCTAAAGGAGATGATCTCAGTCAAAACAAAACACTCAAAACTAATTAAGCGCGAGTCTGAGACAGGCGCGGGTGATGGATATTTGACGGAACTGACGACTTCTGTAGAGTTTATTTGTGCAGACTTGCATACCATCAGAAGTATTCAGAATGAATGATGCCTGTTTGACACAAGGAGGACTATAATCCCGCGTTAGTAACACACAGATAGCCTATTTCATAAGACTAGAACAGAACGTGTGTCATTTTACATGTAGCCTAAAAATATTTGTTTATCATCAAGCCTCCTTCATTTAATGCGATTAAATATTTTTTATTTATTTAGGCTATTTACTTTAAAGTAGCGACTTTTTATCTTTATCTTTTTTTTTTTACATTCCTATAGAGAGAAACCGATTTATTAGGGAACACAAGTTTATGGACCTTTTATACAATCCATAGTGCGCGATGGAAATCAACCAAAAACTGCATGACATCTCTGTCATAGTTCAATGAATGTGACGCGACACGACTCACTAAGTGAAAACATTTAGAAGTCATAACTGAAAACACTTGTAAAATATATATATATATATAGGCCGAATGAACGTACCTGAACGTAACCCCTTCTGCGTCTTTCTGTAAAGTGTAATCCAGTTTCCAGTTTCCCATTCCCCTCTCACATGTTCTCCGCTCTAAGATCCTGTGCGCAAACCACACGAACCGCTTTCGCCTCTGTGCTTTATTCAAGCGCGCCCGGGAACATGAATACACGACTCGTCTCGTGTTTCCCAGCTAAGCGGCTCAGACGGCGAACATACAGTGATTGTTTTATGCCGGTTCCGCCGCCCTGCAGGGGGAGGCTACCGGGAGACATCCAGCGCAACAGTGTATTCCCTTGTGTGGGTTCGCGTCTGGAACGCGTCCATCAGCCGACTGCATGAGAGTTGTATAAAGTTACTAAAATCAGCCAGAGCTGGTGCGATTGGACGCAGTTTATCAGAAGCAGCTTCACCTGAGTCTGATGTGCAAAACAGTCACAATTTTGATATGGATAAATTGCTGTCGAGTGGAGAAATAAGTCATGTATATTTAGGCGTGGGGAGAAGAGACTCAAAAGCACGAAGTGTTGGAACAGATTAGTTTTTCCTTTGTAACTTATAGTGTTATTTTGATAGGTAATACTGCACTGATTAGATATTTGATCAATTAGTTTATAATTCCACTACTTAGGCTACATAAAATAGGTAAATGAATGTCAAGTACATATATAAAATATGTATTTTAAATATATACATATATAAAATATGTATTTTTTTCTAAGGGCACGTTCTAGATATGGTGATTCGTTATCGTTAAAATGCTTGTTATCTTAAACTAATGTAATTTGTATTTCACATCAGGCATCATATATCAAATACCATACTATGGTTAAATAATATATTTGGTTTCATTCCCTGTAATAGCCTAACAAGAGACCTTGCGGAAGTTTGGGTTCCTCTCGTTCACCAAAAACGCTTACTGCTCTAGGACAGAAAATCCCTCGAGACCTCATTTTTATTGTCTTAACATTTTGAGAGCGGAATCACTCCATTGAACAACCTAATTCTTTTCCAAACATGGTTACCGAGGTCTACAATTACTTCTATTCCAGTTCGCTTAAGAACCTCTATAAACCAATATATAAACAAATTAATTATATCAACGCCATGTGCGATGCTTTATCTGGAGAGCTAGCGTGCTGAGGAAACGCTGCTCGCGTGAGTTCCCTCGCGAGCATCGATGTGATTCTGGTACCCTCTCATTTTCCCAAATTACACGACTTACACGTCGCATTGAATGCCGTTGACTGTGTCTTTCGGGTTTATCCAGGGTAGTGTTTGGAGGTGAAGTGACTAAACTCGGAGGCACATGTGCGCTCCTTACGCCCCGTATAATTGGCGCGTTCCTTTTATTTGGGTGTATTTTTACCTATTTAATGAACAAACACTCCCGGACATCAGCAGGGTGACTCACTCCCCTCGTGAATGCAGTTCATGGAGAGAAAAAGACAGTGCGCCTCGACCACTGAAACGATGCATTTTCTCTGTCTCTTGTCTACCAGGGGTTTACCACATGTGGGTGCCCACAGGTTTACTCTAACAGTGGCATCTCCAGGGTAACCACATGCCCCTGGGCAGGTAGTCACATCACTTTGTGGTGTACTTCATTTTGTGGGATGCCCACTGCTGTGGTGTGGTCAGAGGGAGAGATAATGTGCGCTCTGAAGCCTTGCTGAAAGTGTAATGACCCTTAAATGCACTTCACCAGTAAACTGCCCTGGTGCTTTGGGTGTCTGCCAGACCAAGTGTCTTATTTAAGATCTAGTCAAGTTTATTTGTACAGTTTCTACCAAGTTGTCACAAAGCTGCTCCATGGGTCATCGGTGGGCAAGGAAAAACTCAAGAGACATCCGAAGACCTGAACACTCTTATAAATAAAGGTTCTTCATTGGCATTTATTGTTCTATGAACACCCTTGAACACTGCACAAAACATTCTTTTTATAGAAAATGGAATAAAATGTTGAAAAAATGGTTCTTTTAAGAACTGTTCACTGTAAGGTTCCCAAAATTGTTCTTCTATGGCATCACTGTGAAAACTTTTGGAAACTTTAATTTCAAGTGAAAAACACAGCTTGAGAAATTCTGACAGAAAATCTGTTACTGAACCCGTGAGCAACGAACCCAAGTGTTCTTCATTACTATTTTATTTCCTCTTTAGCTGGGGCAACATACTTGTGTTTTATTTGAGTTGCCGCAACAGCATCTGCATAAAAACACAATTAAGTGTTTATGAAGAACTAACCCAAAACCCCACGTTCAGCACAGAAGTTTGATGACAAACCAAGATGTTTTATTTAACTAAATGCCACAATGCTGGAGTTTTCAGGACGTGTTAGGGCTAGGCGAGATCCAACCATGTTTCTCACGGTTTCCAACATGGCGAACCAGAGAGTAATGGAACTGGGCTAAATTAAACACAGGTAATTCTTTTGCTGCAGTTTTGCTGCTCGATGTCAACATGTCCTGTCATTAAAATCTCAAATCCCTTTTTTGGTATCATTAATATAGTCTGTCCCTCATTTAAACCAACATTTTCACACTGGCCTTGAGTTGAGCAGCCACTGAAGGTTGTGCTGTTGGGGCGACTTAAAGAAAGCCACAGACAAGATTTGTTAAAATCATTGGGCCTTGTGGAAAATATAAACTGTTCAACAATTACACCCATTAGAGATTGTTAAAAGTGATTCAACTGGTGTTTTTCAAAGTACCTTAAACATTAAGAGCACTAGTCAGAGTATCTATACTCACAGCAGCCTTTCCACACATACTTATGACCATTACGGTGTCCAGTCTGAATGGCATTAATGTCTTTCAAGCTGGCAAACACAATGTCTTGAAGAATAATTGTGTGTTGAGCTGTTGGTTCATTTTTTCCCACCTCGCCTTTCTTTCTTAAGCAGCGTTTTTCTTTTAAAGACGGTTTCCTAAAATACATCAGTGCCTGTGAAGTATGCGTGTCGTGTTTTGTTTAGTAATCTACTGGGTCGCCTGGCTCTGTGTTTTGGCACGCTGTTATCTTTTCAGGTTGCACTGTTTTCAGAGGTAATACTGTTTCTTTTTTGAAGTGGCTGCTTATTCGTGCGGTTGGTGTATTGAGGTTGGACGCTTCGTGACCTCATATTAAGAATCCTGTGTGCACGCTGACAGCGCAGGGTTTATTTTAGATTTTAGGAGAACAAAGGAACTTCAATATAACATTACATGGAGCACATTTAGACATGCTGCCATTATGTGATTTACAGATAGCATTATAAGCAACTAGCAGCAGCACATCAAATACGTAAAAACCATAAAAGATTGTGGCACATAAGGATGATTGGCAGCAGTTTGATATATCTGGTCCGATCAGTTACCGCCACCTTCTCCTGCTGTGTAAAAATCCAAAGCAAAAAGCTCCCATTACACAGTCTCGAACACACTATATGAGGAGAAAAAAAAAGTCTGATAATCATCAGCAGTTGGCCTGCCGCTGTACTCCCTCTGTCTGTCTTTTTCCGTCTCGGTCTCAACCTCCTCTCTCTTTCTCTCACCCATGTTGGGTGCTGAGAGCTTGATGAACACATCCTGATGAAAATTCAAGGATAATATCATTCTTGGTCCAGAGCCACAAGCCTCCCAGGCAGGTTTAGAACCCAGAAAGGGGAAGGTCTGTGCTGCTATAGACCTTCTATATTGTCTAATTTTTGGATGTGTGTGTGTGGGAGGTAGGTAATGTATACTTAGTAGGCTATATATGCTTATATCAGGTTACTATCAAATTGTCATATCAGACTCGTTAACTGGCATCATTTTTCTAATATAATACTGTATAACATAATATAATGTATTCTGCAAGTGGCATTGTTACAGCAGTAAGGTAAGTTACAACTGTCTTTATGAAGAAGTCATTAAATTGTTAACTTGAATGATTTTTATTTGTACTGTTACAAAAAACGTTTTATATAGAATGAATTTAATTCAAATACATTTGCAGGGGTGCACATAAGTACACATGACCCAAATAAAAAGTGCGCTGTGTAAATAAATTCAAAGCGCTCATTGTGATTGACACCTATTAATGCACAGCTACCATTAGCAAACTGTAACGTATAAGATTTCTGTTTACTATACAATCATTCTGCAAGCTTTGTTGCTTTGGCGAGGGCCAGAACTAAGGTAAAAGCGGTAACATCTCTGAGTAGGTACTTGTTTTTAGATAAGTAATTACTCAACAACCGTTAAACATTTTATACAGTGTGATTGTCTGTAGAATGAATGTAATCCTATTCTTTTCACATACCATTTTCTCATCTACTATCTAATAGGAAACTATGCATATTTGGACATATTTGACTTCGCAGAGAGCTTTACTGAAAGGTGATCTGACCAATCATAACCACGAATCATTGTCCAACAAGCAAATTGGAGAGGAGAGCAGATAAACTTTAGTGAACTTAAACTTCAAAAATGGTGAAAAAATACACACACACACAAACACATACATGAATATTATAGGTTAATGCTGTTAAACAGATTAAAACTATTTACAACTATTTACAAATAACCTTTTATTGTTAACACTGACCATGAACACAGTAATCTCCCATGCTCAACCACACTTCTTAGTTTTAACCGTAAAAGTTCATAAAAACGCCTGAACAGGCCTAATGCCTAAAGGTTCTTTAAAACTGCTTTTTATGTTGAAGAGAGGCTGATGAGATTTATCACCCCCACCCCCATTTTAGATAATTCCTATGCCCCTTGTTGATAGCATACTACAGGTGATTTTTCCTACTGTAATAAATCGGTGAACTCCATAAAGTACAGTATGTAACCATAAGCATAGCCTGTCAGCACCAATGCAGTCTTTATTAAAGTCATTGAGCTCTTTATAGGGGACAGGTCTGAAAGCCGACCCAGACACTGTGGTATTTGCACACTCATTTCTCTGTTTATTTATTGTTAGGCCAGCTAGTTATTTACACTTTATGGATGGGAACGTCAGAATTCATTTGAGGCAGTTAAACCATTTAAAAGAGAAAAAAAAGACAGAGGGAGGGAACTGGAGCAATAAGGAAAGTGAGCGAGCAAACCAAAACCATCTAGTTATGCAAAGGCATTACAAGACATATTTAACCTTTGAGAGCGTATTACATTTTGAGGGTTTGTGACCACATAAGAACAGAAACCTAACACTTTGTTGCAACATCCTGAGCACACTAGTATGTGTATGTGTGTGTGAAACCAAAAAAATCTCTAAAAAGTTAGCATGCAGAACTTTGGCCTGTAGGTTAAATGAGCACACACTACTAGGTTTATATTCTAACGGCCGCTCTGCTCTGCTCCCGATTTGGCTTTATATAAAAACACAGTCTTCTTGTCCTCTTGAGGCAAGGCAAAGCCACTTCTGATATTTGGAAGAAAATTTTACTAGTCATTAGTTTCTTTATGAAATATTCTATCCCACTGCCTAGGGAGCTGCGGGAACCCTCCACTTCAAACAGACGCGTTTCATTTTCACAAAAAGCAGCACATGCAGCACGCACTTGCATTTCATCGCTCCATCCCACCACGACCTTAAGTAAACACACTGAATTATGATTTTATACAAATGAGACTGTATTTAATGTAATTCAATCAAAATCTAATAAAGAAACGGTTCCTGGTTGTTGTGATGAGGTCAGATTTCTCGGTGAGGGCAGAGATGGAGGTTTAGGTGAAGCATGACCGCAACATTTCTCAGCGTATTACCCTCCCCACTGACTTCCAAATATTAAGGGCTCAAATGTGTGTGAGTGTGTGTGTGTATGAGAGAGCTGACAAAACATCATTAGCTTTAAAAAATATCCTTGATCAAATAACAGATCCACAAGATGTTAACAAAGACGTAATGTATGCATTGAGATCATTTTTTCTCTCTCATTTAAGATCTCAGGTAGTTTCTAAAAACAAAAGTATGGCTGGATCAGAAGTGAACTGAGGTTTGAACAGGCGGTGCGGTTGAGAACGGTCTGCACTTTTGAGCTGACAGGGCAGGAAGACAGACGCTAGAGCACTAATTCTCATCCCAATGACTTAAACATGTCCTCTGTCCTCGACTCACCATCCCATAAATTCCTGTCCTTCAGTCAAACACGCAACATTTGTTTAATGATGTTAGTTAGGCATGTCCAACTAGTCATCAACCTCAGAGAGAGAAACAGAGAGAGACCAAGATGAATGAAGAGGGGATGTAAAAAAAGGAAGGGTAGCGGTTGTAACATCTGCACTGCTTGGGTTTAAAAAGGCCTTATTTATTTTTGGTGATCAGAGTCGTATACTCAGAAGACAATGATTCTCATTTAGAGTCTCTTGGTTTATAGTCTGTTGAAGTAAACTGCACTTAGCCATACATGATAGACTCAACACAGGAGAATCCAGTATGACAAATACGGAGCCACAGGAAATCAGCTGTAATCAAGCTTGATATTGATTCAAACACTTAAATATCCAGTTCCATTTGTCTCCTACTTCACATATTTAAATACTGTAGAAAACGGTGTCAGCAGAGATATTGCGCTGGGCTGTTGGTGTGTTTTAGGCTGGCATAATAAAATTTTCACTGTAATAATTACTGCAATGTCTTCAGATCCAATTATATGATGTTGAATGATTAGTTGAAGTAAAAACTTACATTATTATTGGATTTACTGTAGCGATTTAGGAATATTGAGAATATTAAAACTATAAGTCTTGCTTTGAATTTAGTCTTCCACATATTCTGTAGCAGAGGTTGTTCTCTGTAGTCCTTAAAAGAAACATGCTGGACCACAACAGATTACCTAGAATACATTGATTTTGGATGATCAGCAAAAGCAATTTTCACAAAAAGATAAAAATTAACATTTCATTAAATTTTGGACCCACCCACCTATATGCATACACTGTAATATATTTTAGCTTTAAAAAGTGTGAAATTCACTAAAAGGCACCTTTGGGGCACTATTCATTTTGTACCTACAATAACTGAAGGACTTTTAACAAATGCAAAAATAATATTTTTAACATTATCATTATTAAAAAATATTTTATTATAATATTATGTAAATTTATCTCTTGAAGGGTTAGTTCACCCAAAAATGAAAGTTTGGTCATTATTACTCAGTCTCATGTCGTTCCAAACCCATAAGACCTTTGTTCATCTTCAGAACACAAATGAAGATATTTTTGACAACATCACAGAGCCATCTGACCCTCCATAGATAGCAACACAACTGAAATGATCCAGATCCAGAAACGTTGCAAAAACATCGGTAACACAGTCCATGTGACATCAGTGCATCAACTTCACTTTTGCAATGCTACGAGAATAGCTTTTATTGCAAATAAAACAAAAATAACATCATTTACTCTTCTCCCGTGACTTACTGTACGTCTTCCACCATGATCAATGCACCTTATACGCAAGCTTTGACATATTTGACGTAATCAGCCTTGTTTGCATCCGGGTTGATCCACTGATGTCACATGGACTGTTTTACCGATGTTTTTACTACGTTTCTGAACCAGATCATTTCAGTTGCATTGCTGTCTATGGAGGGACAAAAATATCTTCATTTGTGTTCCGAAGATGAACGAAGGTTTTATGGGTTTGGAATGACACAATGGTGAGTAATTATTGACAGAATTTTCATTTTTGGGTGAACTAACCCTTTAACATAGCATATTTATAAAATAGTATATAATATACAAATAGTACTATATTACTGATATAACAAAAATATTATTATTATACAACTTTCATGTTTTGCCTTGCCCCCATAAAACTGAGTATATCCAGCTTGTAAACTATTTAAATTTGTTGCTCAATGGACTACTAACTCTGTGAAAGGCAAAGTGTGTAATCTATAATGAAAATGATGGATGTTTATGCTCTGAATTAGGAATCGTTTTCACAAATGAGGTCGGAAGCAAACTATTTATCTTTACCCATTTAAAATAACAGCCAGGACCACTGTTGCTTGACCCATGTTGCTTCATGTGTTACTATCTTACTTGTTTTATTTAGTCATAAGAATAAAGGATAGATGGCTCCGCCTATCTATAGTAGGTTACACTAACTAAAGTCAAGAATCAGGTTCAGATCAGGTAAAAAAAAAAAAAAAAAAAAAACTCCTTAAGTTAATAACTGCACATTTTTACAGTGCAGCATTGACATTTGAGTCATTATATGACAAATTTCCACTGTTTGTTCCACAATTCTGCGTAATTTTATCTTTGCTTGTTTTGTTGTTTTGCATTCATTATATCTGGTATTGAAAGTACTGGACATTGGATTGAAGCCGATAATATAAAACATGATTATTTTTAAGGATTACATTTTATGGGGCTGTCTGAGCAAAAGGCACGCTGCTGCTGTACTGTTGAGGTGGTCTCATTTTCCTCATGCTCGCTCCTACTTTTAACAGGCAGAATTAATGAGGACATTGAGAGGAGCCATCACCATATTTTTTCAATAACAAATAATAACGCAAAATACTCCATCTCATCAGGGACGTCAATTATGCACAAAATCATATTTACTCACAGTGCAGAAGAGACCTGCTACTGCATTGTTCCAAGTTCTCCAAGCATTCTGCCCATTCACGTCACTGTTGATTGAATTTATGAGCGATTTTTCACATTAATGGGAATGTCTTTGTCTGGTTGAAACCATGTGTGTGAGTGTGTTTGGTTGGTTTTATTTTCCCTACATGTTTGTGTATGTGGTCATCATAAGGCCTGGATAACTATTGTGTCTGTGAGCATATGAGAACGAGACGAGGACGAAGAAAATATGGTGAGTGCTTCTGCTTTAATCAGCAAGCAGTCTTCAATTACAGGGTTGCATGAACTTTTTAAACAAAAGTCACATCACCAGATGTGCCTGTTACTCAGATGTGTGGACAGCAGTACCTGCTGCGTTCATGAATGTGTTGTATTCATGCTCGAAACCACTTCAGAGAACGTAAACTGTGGAACATTTGGCGTCTACACACATATGAGAAGAAAGCATTTATTGTTATTGTTAAATTAGATGCTGCGATGAGGAAATTGAGGGAAAAGGCTGAGACAAGGGTGAGCCAGGGTTGTAGACTCCAACGAATTAATTAATGACATATTTAGTTTTGGCTAAATGCTTCCTATTATTACAGAGCTGAAGTAAAATATAAACAAACACATCGGGCATCACAGTTGATCCATTTATACTCATCGAGTGGGTAACTCATTTGTTGCCCACTGCGGGTGAGATCGAAGGCAAGATGTGGTCACTTTTACCCATATTTAGCCTTGTCATTGGCCAGCGCCAGGCGTCGAATGTTGGCCACACAGCTGGCTGCTGCCTCCTGCAGAATCTCATCCGTGGATCCGATCATGATGAGCAGGAGCTGCGAAGAAGAGAGGAACATGTCAGAAACAACATGATAACACTGGCCAACATTCTCCTTTCATTAAACAGAACGAAAACCGCATAACTACAATAACTCATTCACCAAGGCCTCTTACAGCAGTTCTTTCCTGGGGCTTGAAGGAGACATCTAATCTGTTATTAAGCTATAAATGCACAGATTTTTGCCAGAAGAGTTTACAGCTTCTGCGGCTGCCAAGACCCGTTGCCTACTGGATGGCAGCAGCACTGCACCGGCTCATTAACTCACATATCGGTGTGTTTAGCTGCGTTGAGAGAGCGAGATAAGAGGTAGAAAGTGAGAAAATGGCACAGAATTTATGCGAGTGAGTGTATTAGAGGTATTGTGTTTGTTACTGCAATGAATAGGTTGAGTAGTTGTTTAGAAATTCTCCTGAACATTTGGCTATGTACTAAACCACAGTTTGGCTGCACCCTCCATCAGATCAAAGGTCATATCAGATCCCTCTACTTCAGCCTTGTGTAACCCGCTTCTTTTGATCCGTTCTCTCAACACCAGACTCTAAAAAAGACCACTTTCTGGAACATTCAGACTATGTATTATAAGATTTTTCTTTTAATGTACAATGAGAGTTGCTTATTATACTGTCATGCAAAGTGAATCTAGTTTGTGCCAAGGCCACACTGTGGGTAAGTTATAATACAGTTGTCTTTCTGTTGAGGGAGAGAGAGAGAGACAGACAGAAAGATTAGTGGAGAGTTGTGTTTCTAAATCTAAATAAACATAAACTGCGAGCAAACAGACTGGCACAGCGGGCAGTCTAAATCTGTTTGGTATGTGTGTGTCCCTCACTGCAATACCAATAGGAGGTCATTCATTGAGCTTCATCCAGTTTATGCCAGTACATTAAGGCCAGAAGTTTTACTTTAGCTGGCCACGGTCAAACCAGATTCTCAAAAACCATGGATTGTTTTGTTTCTGAATGCTTAAAGCCAGGATATGATTGTTGTCACACACATATTCAAATAAACCTCTTATTCAGCATTTTAGAATTTAAAAATGGCTGATACCATTACTGTAGGTCAAATAATATTGAATATGCCTAATGAAATGTAAGTCATTATATACAAAGAATCATATTTGTTTATGGTTCCATATGTGTTTTATGGTCACAGTGTTTACCATATTTGATATGCTCAACGTGTGTATGTTGATCAATGTTAATAAAAATGCTAAATTTAGTTAATCTTAAAAAGTGGTAATGTTTTTACAGAAGTCTTGGATTAAACTGCTTGATTTTTTTTAGGTTATGTCTAATTCATAATATCTTTTTGTACTTTTGGAAGCGTGAACATTTTGGCTGCATAGAGCAAATGGACACAGATGGACAAAAATGATGAGAGAATAATTCCTTTGATTTCTAAAGATGAGCAAAGTCTTAAAGATTTGGAATGACATAAGTGTGAATAAATGATCATACAGTTTTCTTTAGGTGAGCATTAGATGACAATACCTAATATTGGCTGCATTCACACAGCAGCAGAATATGGTTGTCAATCTTGTATTTGTCTCGAAATGTCTCGTTCACACAGCAGCTTTCAGTTGTGTTTAGAATTCTGTCCAGTGGTGGAAAGAGTACTTAAAATTTGTACTCAATTACAACTACTGTTACATTGCTGAAATAAATCTCAATTACAAGTAGAAGTATTGGTGTCAAAACAGTAAAAAAAGTTTTCATATATAAAGCTCTAAAAACCTTACTGACTTATGTTTTAGTGCACAGTTGGATAGTAGTGGTTAAGAACATCTGAACACTAAACTGTGCTAATATATACATCCACAATGTCATATAATACTGAAAAATTATAATCTTTATACTGAA
>JAUMHE010000061.1:8704345-8716372 GCA_032359235.1 Enteromius mattozi
TCTTCTCCAGACAAGCCTTTTTCCAGATGCCCCAAACAATCGGAAAGAGGCTTCATTGGAGAATATGACTTTGCCCCAGTCCTCAGCAGTCCATTCTGACAACTGGGGGCAAAGTCATATTCTAAATCATATTCATAATCTAAAAGCAGTTCAGCAGCAAACTTTGTAAAAACTAATATTTGTGTCATTCTCAAAACTTTTGGCCACGACTGTACATCCTCAAAACCTTTATAAAACTGTCAGATCTACTCATGACTGTGATGTGTGTTGAGGCTAACTCTACACATGTTCTACGCACATGCACAAAGTTTATATAGACAACACTAAGCCAAGACACAGAGAGGCAAGACATTCCCAAAATTCCTTGCTAAATGTTAAATAGTGAAGAATAAACAAATGGAAAGACTAATATTCTATCTGTGAGCTTCACCAGATTCCTGAACTGAACTACACAAAAACAACAGCTTCGATAGGATCTCTCCTCGTCTATATTTGTTAAAATTGCTTCCAGTTTCTTCAAATAATCTCAGCAGTCTTTCTCCAGCACATGAATGCATTAGCTATCATGTTCAGCTGGATTTCCAGATTTGCAGTTTTTAAAATAGATCCCAAAACACCTCGAAGAGGCGAACGGATGCAAACACGAGGCTGCAGCAACATGCCAGCACGTTCAGACAAGCTGCTTTTGTGAGCAGTCAGAGGATGCCCGCGACAGGGTCAGCCACCGTTTGCCAGAGCTCATAGAGTGTTATTCAGCCGTGGCCAAACAGGGGCTCCTAGGGCCTGGAGCGGAGCCTCAGATAAGCACTGCTCTCTGTCTACCCCTGCCCCTCTCAGCTCTCCCAGCTGGTTCCTGAACAGACTATAATAGTCCACTTGTTAAATACTCCCAAACCTCAGTAACATGATAACTTGCCTCATGTTTGAAAAATGAATCAGAGCCTCTAAGACTTTCTTCTGTCTTATATGCCGCAAGAGCGGGAGGATCCTGACCTCCAGGAAGGTAGAGTGAAAACATGTTTTCCCAGGCTTCTCTTTCAGCACAAGCACATGTACGTAAGTTCTCACACATGTACGCACACTTGCACACACATGCCATGTCACGCATGTAGGTGTTGTGGTGTTAAGTACAGCGGCGGTAAGCTGCCGTTTCCTGAGGAGAGGGTTTAAATCTCAGTAAAAGCCCACCATCCACCCGCCACTACTGGTTCTCGTCCTCTACCCTCACTTTTGTCTGTACCTTTTTACTTCTTATTCCAGTTTTCTTCTCCATACATTGATTAACTAGAACTCAGTTCTAAATGGTTTGTCCCATAATTGGCATATTGTTCTTGTGAGCTGCACACAACACGATCAGTGTAATCCGATTCATGACAAATGACTCATATGAACCGGTTCTTTTTAGTGAATCAAAAACACAATCCTGAACAAATGCTATAGCTTAAATTCTTTCAGTTTTAAGTTTAGTAATTTTAGTACTTATTTCAGTTAGTTGCCAAATGTTTTTTTTTCAATTTCTATTATCAAAAAACTATTTTTAAAATTTTATTAACAGTCTGAAACATGACCTGTTTAATTTACATATTAGCAGCAAAAAATGTCTTTAAAATGAAGGTAAAATGGACATACTGTAAGAACTGAAATATGGATTGGATAGAATCAAAGTTGGAATTGAACTGAATCAAGAATTTGCGACTCAAAATTGAATTGAAATGGGAAATCTATATCAATGCTTTTAATATGAAAAAAATTATTCATGAGCAACAAATATGTTTTCATACTATTTTCCAAAATACACTTTCAGGATATCCTCAGTCTATTGACTTACTCTTTGTTTTATTCTTTTCCAGGCTCTCCCTCCTGTTTTTTTCTTCTTTTTCCTCAATAAACATGCAAAGAAAAAAAGTATTTTAAGGCTTTTCATGTTATCTACACACATCTCTTAAACCCTTTTCTGCTCTTACACCTGAGATACCCTGCATTCCTCACCTCAGACGAAACAGAGGGTCGAGTCATGCTGTTTCAAGACATAAAACACTCCAAACTTCAGACACATGCTACAGTAGCCAGATCAGAGAGCTCAGAGAGAGAGGGAAAGAGAGAAGACTGAATAGGCTGAGTGTGTATAAGGACGTCATCTGCTTGCCATATCCACAGCAGCTTCAACCTGCTACACACAGACCATGACTAAAATGAAACGTATGGAATATTTCTACAGGTCGAGGCTAAATCATGCTCTCTCCTTCATATTTTGCACATATAAGCACATTTGCACGCATACTGGTTTGTTTTGAACACACAAGCAGCACAGGAGGGAAAACAGAAGCAACATCGCGGGACTTTCACACATGACAAGTCCACAAAAATACAGTAAAACATACCAGGATCTGGCAACTCATACCAGCTGGCATCCTCTCAGATGAAAATGGCTGATAATTACAGTTCGCATTTTGTAATTTGTCTCGCAAAAGGTATTTTTGCCTATGAAAGGAGCTCTTTAACAGAAAAATCTGGCTAAAGCTGTCTGCAAGGATTTATGGTTTCAACAAACAATCTGCAAAGCTGTGGCGGTGTGCTGGAGGGAAAGAGAAACTGGATGAAAAGAGTTTTCTGAGCATCAGGCTCAACAAGGCACATCCGAAAGAAAGCTGTAATCAAACGGAGTGTGTGTTTAATTACCACAGGCTATAGGACGCTCATACACCCACAACATGCTGGACAGGGTCTTTCAGAGATCAGCAAACCCAGTCATAGTAGTTCCCAAATGGGCTGAAATTGTTTTTTGAGGTGTAACACACTTGTAAAATCATAAAAGGCTTTTGTTCTAGAACCAATTTGAAATATACAAATGGAATATTAAAAGTTGTTTTTTGAGTTTAAATAAATTGCATAAAAAGTGTAAAGGCAGGATCTGGAGAGACTGGCGGGTGCAGAGACCATCTCTAATGTATTTTCCAGTGAAAAATACTTTCTTCTCAATGCTTAATTTCCTCCGCTGAAGCTTAGGGGACTGAGTTCTACACCATTAAGAACGTCGAGCTGCAAAGTTACAGACAGAACATAAGTCTGAGAGGGCACAGCATGCAAAGTGGCAAAGAGAGAGAGAGAGAGAGCGGAGGAAATCATTACAGCTCTAAGCTGTTGGGTGTACAAGAGCTTCTGACTCTGAAATACGATTGCAATAATAGCAAGAGGCAGTCTTGAGTTTTACACCCCTTCATAAATTAGATTCCAGCACAGACATCGTTCCCTGATAAACTGTCTCTCGAAACCCATTTAAAATGGTAGGAAATATTGTTTTAACATGTCTTCTGTCACAATAACCAATATATCATTTTAAATGGCATTTGTGCTGGTGGTTGTTCAGGTGGAGGCAGCAAATATGTCAGTGAGAACAAGTTAAAGAGGTAATGAGGGCGAAATTGAAGGCTGGATGGTGCAACTCATGCAGACACAAGCGTTCACACAGACACAAACACTGAGCTGTCCAGTTTTTGTCATTGCTTGAACCGGGCAAAAAAAAATATTCGCCTTAACGATTTTTGCAAATTGGACATTACTCTTTTGGAACACCCCAAGTTCAGTCCAGCCTCCAATTATGGGCTGAGCTGAACCACATTCACTGCACCAGCACATCAGACTACAGCACACCATTAAAGGAACATGGGAAAAAATATTTGGCTGCAACACGACAACCACTCTCATAATTTATATCCAGTTGTTATTGGGGGTGTGGGGGAAGCGTTTTAACTGTATGTACGAGCTCTCAAACAGTTTTCTCATGTGAAAATCTCATTGGAAAAGTTAATGTGGTCAAATCTGAATATTGGCAAAACATGTTTTTTTCTCCCAAACTGAATTACAGTATACATAAATAAAATGTCATCTTTTATTGAAGAATATGTAGTTCACTACAGTGTTAACTGCACAGTCATCAGGTCGAGAGTATCTTGAGTCTATGCTAAACCCAGTCTGAGTACATGGAGGTTTATGGTTTAGTCTATATATCTGACCTCTTAGACTTTCAGTGTCAGAAAAAAGTGCATAAATAGTACATTTAGAGATACAACCTCTTTATCACTGAGTCAGTACTCTTCAAGGGGTCATGACATGGATTTCTAACTTTTAATCTATAAGTTTTTTGCACAAAAAAACCCCAAATATGTAGAAAAATTAATATTTTCAACCCTCATTCTGAACCTCTCTCTAAGGGGCATGTACTTAAGGTTTGTCAGTAATCAACCATTGTTATGATTGGCTAATGTCACTGCATAGGAGACCGTATTAACAGATATTACATGTCTATTTTGACAACATAATCAAAATGTAACGGCCATTTTCAGACATTTTTTTTGGAGCTTAATTAAAAAATGCTTTGTTTATGAGTAGGATGTTTTAAGTTATATAACTTCCAGGATGGTACATTTCTAATATGCCAAAAGATCAAGGCAAATTTGTTTTCTCATGTCACAACTCCTTTAAAAAAGACAACTTTGAACCTCATGCACATCTAAAGGGTGCATATTTGTACCTTTGAGTAGTTACACATACCCTTAAGTTATTACTATGAATCTTTTAATGGAAAAATAAGGTAAACATGTACATGGGGCAAGCTCTACCCCTACAATTTTTTGCACATTTTTCTGAGAATGGAATAGTTTTTTAAGGGTTATTCTAATTACTAGATGACATTATAGAGTTCTATAATAAAATGCATTAGGTTTCTTTTGAGCTGCTGCAGTCTAGACCTGTCACTCTAACAGCCACATCTTGAAATGCTTGATTTTTGGCATTAGCGGAGAACAGTTTTCCCTAAATAACCCTGCAAGAGCTACAATAAAACCTACATCACACCTAACACATAAATCCATTTAGTTACTTGTAAATTGAGCAATTATTCCGGAAAGTTTTAAAGACCATGTAAGGCATTGTTGTCTAACATAGCATGTATCTTTTGATTTGAGCGCCATTTTGAGTAGATTCCAGAAAGTGCCACTCAGAAAGTATCCCAGCAGTGTTCTGTCACCCCAGACCAGTCTGTCCTGGCCAAAGTCATGCCACAGTCACATTCTGCTCCTTCTTCCCAGCAGCTTGCTGAGCAACCGTTCCCTGCGCAACAGCCTTTCAATGCTCAGCAGCCCTGGCATGCTAGGGCTCTGGGGATAACTGGGGGGTGGCGGAGCGAAGCTCAGTATACACACTGCTGTTTGCTCTTCTGAATTCCCATGACGGTTAGAAAACGCTCTAACTTCCGCCCCCCCTAACACAAAATCATCACCCACACCCCTTTCCAAAAAAAGAAAAAAAAAAGAAAACATGCCTTGTTCTCCTGCCCTTATTGCTCAAAAATAGTTTGAAATACATCCTCTCAAAGCTTATTAGTGATGTTTTCATGTGCCAACCCTGCTTGTACTTTGGAGAAAGTTCTCAGCTAGCAATGCAAAAAATTAGTTTATGCAGTACCTTGACTACTCCGTTTTCATGCATTGTGATGCAGTTGTTAGGGTCTTTAGACAGCTCAAACAGAGCCCGGGCTGTCGCTTGGTGCACCAAAGGGTCTTTTGATCGAAGGTAGTGTACCAGTGGGGCTACAGCTCCAGCTTCCCCAAATGATACACAATTACTCCCCCATGTACAGCAGCAGGCGATGGCTTCTGCCAGGTACCGCCGTAACTTATCATCCCCCTGTACAATCACACAAAGAGAAGGAGACAGAGAAAACCTAATTAAATGGACCATTGACGGATATGCATTTTTAGTGTGCTTACAATTGAACATACAGTTACATCTTCCGTAATAGTAAAGGTACATTAACATTATGAGGTGTCTGTATTGTTTGCATGGCTTACGTTAGAGTAATAAAAATGCCTCTAATTCCAGAGAAGTGAATTTGTCAATGTGAAACATAGCTAGATCAGCACTTACGGTATTGGTGAGATTGGCCAGCATGGGAACCACACCATGGTCTGTAATAACTGCCAGGTTCTCCACATCTTTAGCAATTTTGGCAATGGCTGCACAAACACTGGCCAGCACGTCTTTATTCTCTGATTTTAGAAGGTTAACAATGAGCTCCAAACCACCCACAAAGGAACGCACCATTTCTCCAGCATCCTAAACACAGAGAAAACAAGAAAATGTCATGAATTGCAAAAAATTATTATTATTTTTTTATGTGTTAAATCATTCACTATAGCCACTATAGCCACTCCACCATGGTTTGGGATGAGATGCAGACTGTGACATTCAGCAAGTCTGTACTCATTCTGTCACATATAATACCTGTACATGTCAAACTCAATCAGTCCACACTACCTAGAGAATATATTCACATCAGAGAGGAAATATAGCTGAAAAAAGGAGCACTTGTGTGTGTGTAAAGCAGAGCTGGTTTTAGGCTTAGTGGCACCACGATGGAGGATGCACTTTCTCCCAAAGGCCTCGGGTCACATGAAAGCTCATGCCAAAGTAGAGGGTCAACCACAGTAGAACAGTGGGCATTAAAAAACATCGAAGCCCACACATATTGTACATAAATGGCAACTTTAGGCAATCTTTTATATTCAGTCCTGTCATTTCAGTTGTGCCAAAGGGTATGTGGCATTCCAGCACGGCACCAGACTGTTTATGATGATTATAAAATAGTACAGTGATATCTTTATTGATGGTACAGAGGCATATCATCATGGTACTGGAATCAGATGAAGCCAAACATTCAGTAAACAACCCAATTTTGTTTTCCCACCTGCTATTTTTACTGAATAAAGATGTCACTTGTGAAGACAAGGAATGATTATGGAGTACCACAGGTTGCTGCTTCTGTTCTGGTCATGGACTTGAGTGCAGCTTTGTGTGAATCTGAGTCTCCTAACCTTGAGAACAAAGTCTAAAGTCCCTGACTTTCTTGTAAGTACAATCCTCTAGGGGTTCTCTTGAGAACAATAAAGTCTGTCCCTCTATAACCCCGTATTTCACAACACAGCTTAACCCTAATAAACCCTTGTGCACAGCACAGCAGAAATCAGACTTCCACCCTGGAGACCCAGAACGAGAAGAGGAGACCCAGAGCAGGTCATGCGTGCAGAGCAGGGGGAGCCTCTAAAGTAATGCCAAAGGATGAGCTCTGTGTTTAGTGTGTCTGGGCAGAGATCAGGGAGGAGAGGGGAGGAATCTGCAGCGTGTCTCACACAGGAAATGGCAGTACAGGAATACTGATGAACACTGGGAAAGCGCAAGAGAGAGAGAGAGAAGCGGGAGCAGAAGAGGAAGTATGGCAGAGCCACCAGCTGCGGAGGGTCACTGAGGAACCCTTTCAACCCAGGGCCCACAAAAACATCCCCAACTAAGTTCCACATCAGCAAACACAGCACGAAGCGAGACGTGCAGAGAGGGAGGAAGAGTGAGGGAGAAAGAGGGAGAACGGATGAAACACAAACAGTGTACAAAAACCAATGTAAGCCAAGCTGAAAGAGGGAAAGGAAAAGGCCCAAGAGAGAAAAAGAGAAGAACAAGATGCTAAGTGTGAATACGAGAGAGAAAAATTAGGGAATTGTACTCAACAAATTTTAGCATTCAGGTAATTGAGTGTGAGGTATAACATTTTAACGCTTACATTAATGCTTTTGGAAGATGTTTTAATTCAAAACATACATCAAAAGCAGATTATGGTCTCTCCTCACATAAACTGCTCCTGGTTGTGCTTGAACACACTACAAATGCTACATCCACTGACCAACTAGCATGTATATTCTGCACTGCATTAGAGCAAATAACTCTCCATACCACCAGATGGCAGAACCCTGTATTCACCGGAAGACCTAAGACTGCGGATATGTGAACGATAAACAAAGTAGTGCTTGCCTTACAACAGATTTGCTACAAAGCCTCCTTGCATATGTAAGATTAGTTGAGCTCTTCTTATGCCCACTTGACTTCATCTGTCATATGCTTTCATCACATTTTTCATGCAGTGGTTCTCTAAGCCGAATAGCCAGTCAGAACAATCTCTCTAATAAACCGGCTCTGCCACTGATTCAACAAGCCTGACTAGTGTCACTGGTGCAGGTTGACAGACAGCTGTGTGTCACAACTTTTAAGAAGATTTTAAATGAAAACAAGGAAAGAATAAGATGATCTATCCAAAAAGGTGTTTTTGACTCAAACCAGTCTGGCAGAATTTTTCTTAAAAATACTTTTTTTTTTTTTTACCAATTGTTAACAACTACTTGTGACCCCCAGCAATATGTTCACAAAGATTATGCCGCTGCTCAGCTGTTTGAACTTCTTTCTAGATATGAATATTCAACTGTATTGTGAAGGTGAGGACACGATTATCATTGTTAGACAAATTTTCATAATACATAATATTATTATATTTCATAATACTAAATATTTTCCTACAGATTTCATAGTGGGCTTAAGTTGATTCACCTTGTTAACTAACATAAAGTTGTTTGGTTTGAAAGAGATTTCTGTGTAAGCTGTGATTCATACATATTGCAGTCAAAACTTGATTCTTTAGACTAATTAAGCATGGTCCTCATTAAAGCACTACACTACATGTCGAACTATCTTACAGTAGCTAATAATCACTAGAGGATTCACAGTAAGCACCAACTGTGAGCGCATGTTTGTGCGTTGGTAGGGATTTTGAAATCCCCAGATTCGGTTCCTCAAGCTTGATTCTCATAAATCTGGCCCTGTAGCTGCTAACTCAATCCACATGGGCCTTTATCTAAATAACTGCTGCTGTAAGGCCGACCAGGTTCCTGGTCTGGATGGGCACATTATTTCACATAGCACTTGCAACCAACTCTCACTCTACTTTCCTCGAATGCGAATACTAAAGGTATCTATGACCCATTGTAGTCAATGAAGTGAGCCTGCATTGTTTTAGTGACACATCAGAGCCAGGGAGCTACACAGAGAAAGAAAAAAAACAAGAAATTCTGGAAGAAACAGAAAACGTTTGATTTAGATTAAAAAAATAAACATTTATATAACAATGCTCTTTCATTTGCAACTGTGCTAATAATTTACAGGAACAATAATGCATTTGTGTTAATGCGTTACACAAGAGGCTCAAGAAAGCAGACTTTCTCTTTGCCAGCTATGAGATTAATATCCTATATATAGAAGAAACCAACTGCTTTGTCCGTGTGCTGGATGTAATTCTTAACGTGTGATTTCTATGTTGACTTGTGGATTGGTAGAAAGCTGATGGAGGGCAGCGCTCTAGATTAAACGTGCATTTAGTAGTATGCTTGCAAGCGCAAGCTTCTCTGTTCTTCGTGTTCTTTCAGCACTGATACCACAACAGCATTAGATTTGTGCAACTTGTGCATCTCTAGTCAAACTTAAACATACCTTTGCATTCTCAATGCAGGGGCAGATGGCCCAGGCAGCGCTGGCCTGAACTTCTGGATTGGGGTTCTTCAGCAAAGACCAAAGAAGACGTACACCATCAAGACGATCGATTATCCTGAGAGAGAAGAATAACAAAGTCTATCTTCTGGATACTGAGAGAGATGTCACACCAACCTGATTTATCACCCCCCATTACATAGTATAGAGTGCAATGTACAGTGTAAGCTCATGACTTGTATTCCCAACATGTTTATATGTCTGTTTTTCCCAGGGTTCAGTTTGTCTTTTGCAGCAGACTATCCCTCCTGGTGTGATGATGAAAACATTCCAGTAGCAGATCAGAAAGCTGCTCAGCATGGCTTTCCCATCACATCCCACCTGCTCAGTCCCTTATGCCGGTACCCCCTGCTCACCTTCCAAACTTTCCAGCAACTCCATTAAAACATGTTCGCATCAGCCTGGCCAAGGCTTGACCCGTACAATGCTTTTAGGAGGTCCATGCGGATATTTATAGCGGACCGTGGACAAACACACACATTCACATACACTTGCACAGAGCGCACCGTTTAACTCGGTTCCTGTCTGCAACTCGGAGGAGGAAAAAACCCAGAGAAAGTACGTTTTCCAAGTCAAACATTCTCAGAGACAAGTCTTTCTATATTTCACTGCTTCTGAGTGAGGTTTACTTTAGAACAGGCTGTATTTCATGCTGTGGATATGATTCTACTAAAGGATGTAGTCAGACTCTGGGAAGAACGGGAAAACGACTCTTCAGTGCGGTCCGTTTGTCAGGTATAAATAACATGTAACCTGTTTCCCATGTGTGCATCCAGCGACAAGGCCGACATTCAATGCTGTCATAATTGCTAAACCACACCACAAAGGAGGGAGCCAGTGAGCGGAGGCTGGGCTGAGCACTGGTCAGAGCCATCTTAATGCCAAGCGTACCCCCCGACCCCATCCTCATAATAAATCACTTCGAGAAGCATGATAACAGGGAGAGCCCCACTCTATCCCGGGAGGCCAATAAATCCTTCAGGAGCAGGACATAATGCTGCACTTGAACAGGTAAGATGCACTCAACACTACAGTAGTAGGATGTATCTAGAAATACATCCTACTACTGAGCTGGTTTAGCCGTGGAAGTTTGTGTGTTTTATAACAACAATGGAAAAAGTTGTTTAATTTAGCCATTGAGATCTAATATTTCATTAATCATTTAGAAAATGTAATTAGTATGTTTTTAAACTGACCAATAATTCTGATGCCAATATTTTGTACCGTGTGGAGGACAGACCTGTCATGAATTCCTTTTACTGCTTTTAATGTCAGAAACAGGCCTGAACATGCTGTTCTATGAAATAAAAGAATCATCAAATATGAGCAATGCTAATTGCTTTGTAGACTACTGTGCTTAATTCTCAAAATAAACCATCAACACAGAACAAAGAGGAATGAAAAAACATTAAAAAAGACTTTGTTACAACAAGGAAATGGGAACAAAAAGACAAGTCCTAAATATAGATTCCATGAGAAAACAAGAACAACATGTTCAAGGGCTGTTACATAGGTCTACAGGACTGAAGTTTTTAGTCACTCAAAGAGTTAAAATTAAATGAATGACCTTATTTCTTCAAAAACCAGCTTTGTGGACTTTTACTACACCACTGTGGTTGTTCACATCCATAAACGTATTAATCTTTCAGACAATGGCTGTGTGAGCTTGGGTGCCGAATAGAAGGGAACAAAATGCTCTTCATTTGTGTCCAGCATTAATTAAGAAGGGGACTGCAGTCTATAACAGTCTTGTAAAAACAATGAGAGTCAGATGTGTTAAATATACAGAAAAACCGATACTCAAATCTCTGTGAATGTGTGAATTCATTGCAGTTCTGTGCTCTGCATATATTAAAGACAATGATACTTGTTTTTCTGTTTGTTAACCATATGTCACCACTTGGGCTGGGTATTGATACAGATTTCAAACCGTTCGTGTTGTTCATTTGGTTTTTCATCCAGCCTGTGAGAACACCCTAACACATGTTTCTTCCTTTTATTTCTTGAGTACACAGTGTTTTTATTGTCCGACACTCAATACAGACCATAATCTAGTACAGTAAGCTGAAAAAGACATTCTGTGTAGTCATCTGTGCTTATGCTTGCCTGCCTGTTTCTGTTTAGCAAGTCCAATGGCCGTTGTCAGAAGTGCTTTACAGCTTATACAAACTGACCGCATTGAAACAATAAAAGGCCTCCACCCTGGCCGCAGCTATGAGTCTCACAGCAGGTAGAGTAAACACAGATCTCCGAGCCCTGTAATTACAGAACCAGGGCTGAGGGCTCTTGCCCTGCATGTGCGGAGCACGGAGACTGGTCAAGTGGTACATCACAGGGCCCGTTGGATCCGCTGCAGAAGCGGTGAACATGGAATCTTTTACAGAGAACAAGTACAATGCCTTGTCATCCTAAACCGAGCCAATGACAACAGTGAGAGAGATTACTAGGCCAAGGTTGGATACTATGAACTAGAGCCCTGCATTTAGGCCCGGGCCTGACGGGCCCCGACTTTTTTACGCCCCTCGGGCCGGGCTTCGGGCCAATTTTGACATCATAGTTCAGACGCGGGCCGGGCCTCGGGCCTGTTTTAGGCTTCTCCTTATT
>JAUMHE010000061.1:8735750-8745816 GCA_032359235.1 Enteromius mattozi
TCTTGAAGTAACCCTCGGAGCAGTTCTGGAGATGTTATTCATGTAGCCTACTGTATTTAAGTCCTCATTTAGTGAGATGCAAGACGTTAATATCACCGGAAGCGTCACGCACAGATCAGTATGCTAGTAAACAAAACCACGCGTCTGCAACATACATTAACACAGAGACTCACAGAATTCATCTTTTTTGCAGTTAAATATTGACAAATACGATTGAAAGCGGGAGAGTGCTCACTTGTGTGTGTGGCGATACAGAAAGTGCAACTTAATGTAGAGACAGAAATGACGTGTAGTAAATGATATAAATAACATAACATTTTAAACACTTCTGGTCAAACACACTGGCTAGTGCTGCAGTCTTTTATTGGCTCACTGACGTTGATGAGATTAACCCCTTTAGGTATCAAAATTGGGTACCGAACGACAAGACGTTTTTCGATACTCGGTTGTATCGAGGCAATTTTGTCGGTACCTAAAAAGTATCGTACTCGATACCCAGCCCTAGTCATCACAGTTGACAGCTGCGGGAGTTCCAAATGTGCCATCTTTTCTTCAGTTGCTATTTCTTCTTTAGGTTGCCAGGTATTCATTCCAAGTATCGGTGCACATTAGTTTTCTTTGTCTTTTTTTAATGGATGCAGTACTTTACAAAAATAGCCCCAAATAAAAAAGAAAAAAAATGCAGTTTTATTATGAAAGTAACCCAAAAAAACTCGGGAAAACCACAACCCTGGCAACACTGTCTGCAGGAAGTATGATTTTGTATGCTCTTGTTATGGTTACAAAATCTCTTTCCATCTCCCAGTGCTAATATTTTTTATTGTGATTCATTTTTATTTTCCGGAAAACATAAAATATCTATAGATATTTATTCTATAGATAAAGTAGCAAGATAATAATTAACAATATATTTGATGTATTTTGTGATATTATTATAATAATGAATTCTTTTGGCCACAGTAATTGTGTAGTGAAAATCGGCTCCATGACAGCTCTAGTGCTGAAACATGCTGCTGTGTGCATATACCAATGTGTCTTTTTACCTTTAAGTATTTGACTAGTTTTTGGATCTGCCAGTATTCAGAGGGTAGGTCAGTGGGGATCTCGGCACGTCTTTCTGGCTGTTCCTCATCTTCCTCATCCTCCGATGAACTCTCACTGAAGTCGTCAGCTCCTCCTGGGCTTTTACTGCGCATACACACACATATGCACCTATTAGACATATTAATATTCAAGCTGGCCCACAATTTTATGTCTTTCAGACACAAACTGGGAGAAGCACTCTCCCACAGATTTTTCTCAGAGTAGAAACGAGAACTATCCATACATAACTGGACATTATAGAAAAAGCCCTTTCTATAATAAATAGAGCTTAATACATCAAATTGGAGGAGAGTTGGAGCAGGTGCAAGCCAAACCACACAGCACATTCTCTCAAAGCTCTGGTAAAATCTCTGTGAATCCAATGTGGAATGAATTATTGCTCTCTGAAAGGCCTTCATGCTCAAACCCTTGGACACAACGGCCATCAAACTCAGGGGTGTATTTGAAGTGTCATCTTAAGCCATGGCATCAAATTAAACGGCAGGGGATGGAGAGAACAGAGACAGAGCAACAGAGAGAGAGGAAGACTGGAGTGGTCATCAGTGCGTTTCTGAACTCTTTCATCGCAAGCTTATACACGCACGCACAAACGCAGATGGCCGTTAAAGCGGATCAGGCTACTGAAATGAATGTATCGTCAAACGAGTCATGAAACCCGGTA
This sequence comes from Enteromius mattozi, assembly GCA_032359235.1. Classification (NCBI taxonomy): domain Eukaryota; kingdom Metazoa; phylum Chordata; class Actinopteri; order Cypriniformes; family Cyprinidae; genus Enteromius; species Enteromius mattozi. The sequence continues at coordinate 8,737,516 of JAUMHE010000061.1, forward strand.
CACACGGAGAAGAGGCCAGAGGGACTCAGATATGTTTTCCAGGGGATAACAGCAACGGACTCGTCTCTTTGTAATACCCGCCATGAAAAACAATGGAATTGGTGTTAGTCACTTACTGGAAGTAAAATGTGTGTACCGCAATGCAAAAGACTGGAAGTGTGCTGGCTTAGTGTGTCATGCATTAAATTACTTATGTGTTTGTGCAAAATGAACACACAAACCATCTTCAGAAAGCTACATTTAAAACGTTTCTGTTAGCAGTAGGACTTGGGGAAAGAGAGGCTGTGGCTACAGGCGGAGCTCCTTACAGGCAGGACTGTGTATTCTGGCAGTCGACGTTATGGGGACAGCTGGAGTTTTCACTCACCATCGCCAAACAGACAGAGAGGAGTCAGGAGAAGGAACAGGGTTATCAGAGGCTCAGGCACAGGCCGGTTATTACAGACCGCTACTCCCAGTAGCACCAGAGGACCGTTCTATGTGCACACCAACCTGAACGGCTGCTTCATCCGCGTCTTATTAAAGGCTATAAAATGAACACTTATCCACAGCTGAAATAATTTGCCCTGAAAGTGAGTCTTTATTTCCAATTCAGTGATTGGATAAGTTTTTTATGTTTGGCCGGGAGAATAAAGGGTTATTCAATTATGCGTGTTCCTGGGAGAGGGTTTTTCAGATCTTGTTTCAATGGTTAGGTTTTTACCTCAGAGAAAATACCATATGTACAATGAAAAGGCAATTTTTGTGGACTGAGATTATGGTGGCATACATTTTTTGAGAAGACTGGCAGCCTGGCAAAGACGATCCAGAAAAAATAGCCTTTTTTTTGTTCTCGGATGTAGGTGACTTTGTGCCATTTTCCAAGATCTTCTTGCTTTCCCTGCTCCTTCTAGACTTCTTCTCTACGTCTCTGGGAAAAATAAAATCAGATATTTAACATGTTTACATATTTTAAAAAGTCACCATGAAATCAAAAACAACATTTTTTTTTGGTTACACTTTATTATGATAGTTCACTTTAGACATTCTACTAACTGTAAGTAACATTGCAACTACAGTACATCAACTACGTGTCAACTAATTCTCATTACTAACTCTAACTCTCAGAGTGGACTGTTAGGGTACACTGTAAAAAATTACTCTGGGGGGTGTTAAAAATAACCCATGAAAATCAGTTACATTTTACTCAACTATATTAGTTAGCAAGTAAAATATATAATAATAATGGGTTAATTCTACCTACACTACCTATTAGTTTACAGTAATATCTGCAACACTAAAAGATTAAGTAATATATACCCCAAAATATTAGCTGTGGCACAAAACTGGATGCTGCAAACACTGTTTGTTAATTAACAAGGAGAGCTAGTGTTTATATGTGAATAAAGGCCTATAATTATATCATATCAAGTATATCAAGGTCATCATATAAATTGGATCAAACCACTCAATTCACATTGATCTGTTTTCACATGGATCTTTTTATGAATTTTAAATGTCAGTTTTGAATGAATACACTTTATTTATTATAACTATAATAATACATTAATATATTTTTATTTTCATGTTTTGAAGATGTATTACTCAGTTTTAATGGGTAATTAATTGTGTAATGTTTTAAAAAATATTAGCTAGACTTTACCTTTTTTTTTTGTCATAGCTATTAAATGTAGGTATTCTTTACTCAAATATACAGGATATAATCTACTCACACAAACTGAGTGCAAATAGTTACCTTAATTTTATTGAGTAGATTCTATAGGTTGTTTTTTACAGGGTAGGTTTAGGGTTAGTAGAATAAGTTGAGATATACTTGCATAGTTTCTCATAGTGAGTATGTTGTGGACCCATCAAAATAAATTGTTAGAAGTTATTAAGCAAGTCTACTAATACTCTACTAATACTCCAATGACTGCTAGTTGAAACTTACTACAAAAGCTACCGTTTGTAGAAAGTCAAAAGCCTTTTTTTAATTAAATAGTAAAAATGTATTTAAAAATAAAAACTGTCATAATTGTTGAAATTGTCTCACATTAAATGACAACAGTAATTAGCAAATAAATACAAACCAATCAATTTCAGGTGGGAAACAATTAAGTCCCAGCATACATTTGTTTCTCTTTTTGAGAAAACATTTCATTTGAATAGAAAAAAAAGTCACAATTTTAAGTCAACAAAGTTGCTTTTTGATGCTGCCTTTTTGATTTAAATGATTTAAATTGTTTTTGTGGTACAAAAAGTCAGGTAACTTTTCCAATTTTAAATTCACCTGTTATGATGTTATATAATTTTGCATATGCTTTGTATGTCTAGTCTGATATTTTATTTGTACCACACAAGTATCACCTATGACTATGTGGATGTTCCTTATACAGTGTATTAAAAAGCTACTTCAATTTACAGTTTAACTGGTGCCTTTGTTGCATTATCCTTTCATTATAAAAATGTTTTAATTGATTTTTTTTCCTCCTTTCAGGTAATATGTTTGTTTCAGCCTTCTGTAGCTATATCAAGTGTGTCAAGTTCTGTTACACCTTACAAAGAAAGCTTACATCATTAAAATGCAAGTTTGGTTCTGGCAGAACAGCGTAAATTTTCACATCTGGGAAATTCTTATTTCTCCAAAACAAAGGATTATTGTTTTGGAAATCCTAGATGACTGGTCATAGAAGGTATACCAGTAACAAGCGTTGAAATAGCCAAAGGCCTGATTTGTCTGCTGGATCATTTCAAAGGAAGAGAACACATGTCTGAGTGATCAAGTCTGGCTTTATCAGCTGACTGTCACTATGGATAGCTATGCCATGACTTCACCAACTGACGCTCACAAGAGAACAGCCACTAATGCATAAGACATATAACCAAGTCTGGCTAACTGTTGGACTGTGTATCTATACGGTATGTAGACAAACAGTATGTAGAATGCATGTAGCACTCCAGAAAACATTAGTGTCAGTGATGTTCACGGCGTGATTTTTGGGAGTCCACTGGGATTTGGAATTATCACTTACTCATAAGACGACGTGAGGCCGAGGTTCTTCCATTTCAAAGATGGTTCTAATTTCTTCTTCCTACCGCCCAGCTTGTTCCGCGCAAGCTGTTGTCTCGCCTTCTCAGGCACATTCTTTTCCTCATGGTCGTAAGACTTCAGGGTTTGGCCTGTTTCCTCAACATCAACCGTTTCCACATGTAAGATCTTTTTAGCGGATGGCACATCTTGAATGGCAGAGTCCTGTAGAAAAGAATGAATAAAACAGAAACAAGATAGTTAGGAAAAGGACATGTCTCAATTTGTACCAAACACACAAACTTTGGTAGTTATAAGAGTTCTATTTTTCAAGTATTCTTCATTTAATAAAGTTATTTTCCATCTGACATATTGCCTCTTTATTGTGGAGGCACATCACACACTCATCTTCGAGCTAGTGCAGACTTTTCATTCTGAAAAAGAGACGTATAAAAACTTAATCCCACTTATGAATTTGTATCCCTGAACATTTATATAATACAGCCTTTCTCCACAATCTACTGCCAAAAAAACAATCCTACCTTTGAGTTATGAGAATAATTTAAAAAATAGAAATGTATTTCCAAAATTTCTTCTGTTAATTGCCTATACAATATAAGAGGTTTATTGTTTCTGTGCATTCTTGAACTGCAGCTGGAAATTTGGCACACAGTCAGTGGAGTCTTTGTGGCAAAGTAATGCAACAATGATTTTTGAAATTAAAAGAGACTCATTCTTTCTCTTTCTCCTACTTCTTTATTAATTTTGTGAGAAGCTCAACAGGAGACATATGAATGGTTATGAGGCAGGAAAGATTTTAGTCACAAGCACCTGCCATCCGCCCCTTCATTGGTTCCATCTTTTTAGAGAGATGTAGCAAGAAAACCTAACAGAAAGTGCAAGAAGAAGAGTGAACAGTATGAGAGAGGAAGAGTTCAGAAAGAGTACACAAGGGAAAAAGCTTTTAATATGGCACAAGGGACTCAGTGTAGATCCAGCTGGGCTAAGCACACTTTGTGCCTTTCATGAGCTCGTCTCCAAAGTTAAGAACAGCCAAAGTTATATCCATTTCCTTATACCACTCCACCCACCTTTAATATTATAATTGAAGTAATAAACCTGCAAAAACCCTGTCCAAGACTAAGTAGGGAGAGTGAACTTTCTCTTCAGTATGGCATCCCAAAAAGAAGCCTGGATATCAAGAGAAAACCTTGAAAAGTGCTCAATAAACCTCAAACTACTACAACATCTAACTATAAAAGAAAGAAAGACAGAGAAAGAAATTTGCAAGACAAAAGTCTATTTTAAAACCCAGTAAGATGACTATTATAGATGGTGTTCACACTTGATGATGCAATACTCTAATATGCATACACAACGTTTAGGTCAAATTACTCTAAAAAAAAAATATATATATTTTACTAAATATACATAAAATGTATAATATTTCATACTTATATTCACTACATTTCTAAAGTTTGGGTTTTGGTTTTTTAATGTTTTTAAAAGTCTCTTAGGCTGCATTTGTGCGATCAAAATTAAAAATTGAAAAATTATTACAATTTAAAATAACTTTTCTAATTTAATACATTTTAAAATGTAATTTATCCAGAGATGGAAATGCAAAATTTTCAGCAGTCATTATTCTTGTCTTCAATGTCACATGATCCTTCAGAAATCATTCTAATACGCTGAAGTGCTCAAGAAACATTTCTTATTATTATCAATGTTAAAAACGGTTGTGCTATTAATATTTTGTGGAAACACTGACAACTGAAATCTTACTAACTGACCCCAAACATTTGAGCAGTAGTGTATTCAAATCAATATTCTTCACAATACAATGAAAGGTATTTCTAGGTAATTCTTTCACTTTCTTTGTCATTTTGTACATGTTTTTTATTGCATTACATTATGTTATTGCTTTTCAAAGAACACACAGAATTCTGCATTAGAATGTGTGGTTTCTAGGTTTCTTTCAAGGCAGCATAAATAAGTCACCTTTTGAAACAACCTTTACGTTGAGAGTGTCAATTATGCAATGAAATACTACCTTCTTCAGAGGAAGCTTACTAGGTTTTGGAACAGAGCGACAGTCTTCCTGTCAAAGTCTGACAAAGCAGTAGAGTATGATATCTTTTCCCTGATGAATGTCACCTTCTGCTCAGCCCTGGCTGTGCACATTAGATTAAAAGTGTCTGATCTGATAAAAGTATAAAAACGCATCGGTTCCTCACGCAGCTGATATGTTAGGAGATACAGCCTGTTATCTTTGGCTGAGATCTGGTGTGTGCTGAGGGTTTCTGGGCTGAATAATCACGGCCCGGTGCTTGACTGATGGCTGAAGGACCAGAGCGTGTCTGAGACTTATTACAGCAAACTGCAGGCTGCAGTCCAGAGCCTATTCTCTGCTGAACTTTTCACGTTACAAGAGTCCCATAGTGCGAGCAAAAAGCATTATCTGCACTCAAATCAACATGCACCCTAAAGTAACGGGTTCATTTTAGGTGGATAAACGTGTATTTGTAGAAGGTGATGAGAGACTTGAGCAAAAACGAGAACTCTCATATGTAGCCTTGTACAAATGTGTTTGGAAGACCTTAGAAAGAAAGACATAGAAAAGCAAACTCATGAAATCTAGCAAACAAGGAACCATTGCAAAATATGGAGAACAAAGAGGGGTTTGATTTGTGTCTAAGCAGACTACTTTTACGGCTCTCTCTTTACGGCCTCTGTCCATCACCCGTCAGCTGCTAGCGCTCATGTTTGAGATCCCGCCCGCTGGCATAATAAAACATGAAAGTCTGGTGGGCATTTTTACACACACAAACGCTCGCACGCTGAACCGCCCACCTGGCATCATCGCTTCAAAGAATAATAAAGTCTTTCTCCTCGCTGCCACCAATAATCCAACTGAACCTGCTAGCACATATCCAGCCTTGTTCAAAAACCAAACACTAAAACCGCACTGAGAATATTCACCTCATTCTTTTTCTTTTCTTTTTTTTCGGCAATACATATTGTTTCAAAGCTGCTTTGCAGAAAATAGTGCTTTAATACCCCCAGTGAGCAAGCCAAAGGCAACATGGCAAGGAAAAAAACATTCTAAAATATCACACCAGAAGTGCACCATCTGTTCAGTAGGTTAACCGTAGTCAGAATGAACTTTGAAGTGGCATTTCCTGTCTCATTAAGAACGCTAATTTCAAAAAAATATATATTGCCAACAATATTCAGATACCTTTCAGCAACAGCAAGTATGACTGTAACTGTGACGTACCAAATAAACAGCCTGGCATGATTTAAACAAGTAGGACATGTTCCTTTATCAACATCCTTTGTTGTTCGTGAAACAACATTCCTAGAATTCAATCATTGCTTTATGATTTTAGAGCGTTAGAGATTTGATTGGTTGCTGAGGATGTTGTTCTAGGACTACAAAGGATGTTGATCCAGAGAGAAAATATAGCATTTAGTTCGACTTCAGCTTTTTCTCATAGAGCTTTAGAATGATAGCACACTTAGACTGAACATTCATCAGAAGCAAGAGTTATGGAAGGTAAGCAGAGCTACTGAGCACAGACTCATGGGAACTGTTCCTCAAGTAAGGAAGATGAAGCCTGTCCTGGACCTGACAGAGTTTAACTTGGACATCTCTGCTGAGAGTAAAGGTAAAATTCTGCAGCAGGCTTAGTTTGTGTCTGAAAACTGGCTCTGAATGCAGAATGAATAGATGAAAGGAACATTTTATACTTTTTGTCCTTAAGGTAACTGACGGGAGCACCAGACAGAGGGTTTTTTACACCGGCAGAGTAGCGCTAGACAATAACCATTACTATATGGTAGAGCAGTAATCTTTCTGTCTGCCTTCACTTTCCATCTGCAAACTATATCGGCGAGAGATAACATCACCATCATTTAGCAACGAACATAAAGAGAAATCTGTCTCGATGATGGAGTTTCCGTTTATATTGCTCAAGGACAGAATTATGTCTGTTATAAAACCGCCAACGGTCGGCATAAAACATTAGCGTGGATCTGAGGACTTTGTTTTAAGAAAAGAAAAGTACAAGTTGGAGGAAATCTTTTGTCTGCATCAACAAAAAGGCATTTAGTGAACTGTGCTACCGACGAAGCTGAAGACAGATCTGGACAACATTGAGTCAGCCCCCCAAAAAAACACATACACGCACACACATGAAAAGAAAAGAAAATGGTAATTTCTTAAAGATGTTGTATATTTAAAAATTATTTTTGATATAATTCTTGCCTGTTAAATCTTGTGTAGAAAGGACTAAATATTTGGTGCTGTAAAACAAAACATTTTTCCAACAAATACATTATGTCAGTGATGAGAGATAGGATATCATATCTCAAACAATAAACACACTTTTCACCACATCTTGAGGCCATTATCGGAGACCCAATTTGTTAATTTATCTTTTACTTAATTCAGAGGGGTCTGACTAACTGGCCTGTTCTCACATTCTTTCACACTGTGGTGATGTGAAAAATAGCAGAGTGACAAGAGAAGAGAACTCCCTCGCTCTCCAGCTCAGTCTCTTAATCGGTCTCTCTCTTGGTTATTGTGACAAGCAGACACACTGCGCACAGAGAGAAGTGTAGACATTAGGTTGTCCCCTCTTTCCCTTTGCTCTCTTCTCCTCAGCTGTGATTAATCTTAGGCTGCATACCTCACACCACAGAGCAGGAGCACACCGCTGCCAGTTGAAGGACAGCTTTGCTGTTTGTGCGTCTGTTTGAAGTATTGGCCTCTTTCCTCAAGTCTGTTTGCAAATATTTAGAATTCAAAATGAATAACTGAATCAGTAGCCTATATGTTTAATACAAGTTCTTTTTCAGTTGTTATTATCGTTATTATTTTGCATTTTTGTCTTTATTAGACAAATTAGTACAAATAAGACAGGATGAGAGAAGAGATCAGTATTAGACCTTAGGAGAGGTACTACAACTCAATACAATGTGTCAGAGCACGTCTCATATGCCTATGGTAAACTTGCTGATATTAGAAGTAAATTTTAAAACATGAAAGCTGTACATGTACAGCTGGGTTGGTAAGATTTTCTATTTTTTTTAACATCTCTTTCGCTGCATTTATTTGATCAGAAATCCAATTAAAAAAAACAAACAATATCACTATTTTAATTTTGGGAAAAATAAGTATATGCAACTTTACCTGTGTACATAAAGTCTATTCAGTGGGTACGGAAAGTATTCAGACCCCCTTAAATATTTCACTCTTTGTTATATTGCAGCCATTTGCTAAAATCATT
>JAUMHE010000061.1:8769874-8791202 GCA_032359235.1 Enteromius mattozi
TTTATAATCACACTCTTGCAAACTATTTTTACAGACATTAGTGGATTTTTTAATTTAGATATTTTTTATATGTATATAAAGTGGAAGCTTAATGGTGGTGACACTAGTCATGTAGCCGTGGCGTAATTTGTTTATAGGCCACATTTAGATATTTACATCTCAATTGTATTTCAGCTTTAAATTTTAGAAATGTTTTGTTCATGTGTGATTAGCTTATTTTCTACAATAACGCAAAAGCCAATTGAAAGCAAGGAAACCTGGTTGGCCTACAAAAATACATCACTGCAGCACTCTACAGACATTTGTGTAGAAGAGAGGCTTGACAATTTGGATAAAAGAAAGAGGCCTTTAGCTTTACTAAACGGTTTACTTAAAAAAAAAAAAAAAAAAAAAATAAAAAAAAAAAGTGGAAAATGGAGCTTACAGTTTAGCCATGCTCTTCTGACTCCCCCACCTTCATACTGAGTCACGCTGTGGTTCAGAGAAGCTTAAGATGATTTCATTCCCTGAAGAGGGCATGCAGAATGGAAAGATAATGTACAGTATATAATCTTCAATCAACATCATTGACTTAATCAGTGACATATAGTGAAAATAACTGACTGCAAAAGAGTTGTGGTGGGAAATAACAGAACAAGAGGGAGAGACTGACTGAAATGGGGACTGTGGTCCTTTCATTCAAATGAAGATGTGTCAGTCGTAATGGTTGCGTTCCTCTTTGGGGCTGCTTGATTATTAATGACAGGGTGGCAGAAACCTAATCTGACTACATGCTTTCCTGTCCGCTCTGATCTCAGCTGCGGGAGAACACCAAACAGGCTGATGCAAGGCTAAAAGCGTAGAAAGAAACACGCACAAAGGGGCTGTCAAACATACCGAAAACTGATTCATCTCATATTCTCATGCTTGAAGATGGTGTAAGCAGTAGAGTCATGCCCGTTTAAACTGATGGACCAAGCACACCCTCAGATTTCAGAGCCAAGCGGATTTTAAATGAAACATCATAAAAATAAATAAATAAACAAAAGGGTAACACTTTATTTTACGATTATACCTATTAGTTGCTTATTAGCATGCATATTACTAGAATATTAGCCATTTATTAGTGCTAATTAAGCACACATTAATGCCTTATGCTAGATTCCTAATCCTAACCAATACGTAAACTTAATTATCTTACTAACTATTAATAAGCAGCAAATTAAGAATTTACTGATGGAAAAGTCATAGTTAACAAGTGTTAAAGTGTTAACCAAGAATATATATAACTGTAGATAAAAATTTATAGAAATTATACACACGTATTGCTCAAACTGACTTTTTCCTCATGAAATACTAAAGTTATGTTAACGAAAATAAATACTTTTACATTGTCAAAAAAAGTTTAAAAGTTCTTTTAAACTTATTTAATTAAAAAAACAACTGGAAACATGTATCACGTTTTCTAAAAAAATATTAAGCAGCATTACTGTTTAAATATTTTAGCAGTAAGAATGTTTTCTTGAGCACTAAATAGAATGATTTCTGAATTCTTACATGAAAAAATGCAGTGGAAAAGTAAGCTTTGCCATCACAAAAATAAATTAAATTTTTAAATATATTAAAATGGAAACCTGTTTATTTGAATTAATGATTTCACAATATTTATTTGATAAATTTGATCAGAAAGTTGTGAACAAAAAAATATATATAATATAAAAGAGTAACAAAAATATGCCCTTAATGCCACTGGATGCCTCAGTTTCTCTCAGAAACACATGCCAGACATTAGTTTGTTAGATGAGCACATTATGAACACGGCCTTGAGACATAAAGATGCTCATTCCTCCCTCCTCCTGAGAGTGTCTCGCTTAAATACTACACACAACCTTTCCTAATGAAACAGACCATCATTCATCCACACCGTCTGCATGCTTTAAGAAAGAATGAAAAGCCAAGCATGGCACCATCACATAAGTCCTGGGAACTCTGAGAGAATCCTGAGAACCTCTGACACATGGAGAAAACAAACAAAAACGAAGTTACCTAAATTAATCTCCACAAAGACTAAATGAATAGAGAACAGACAAACTAAGTGGGGCTGCTGGACTTTTCACCCCAGGATCTGCCTCAAAGAGATCAGGAGGTGTGCTAAGTGAGCAAGGCATCAAAACGCTTTTAACACAATGGCCACAGCTTCAGACAGACAAGCGCTAAGGCGCGGCGGCACCAGCGCTGATTAAGTTTAAAGTAGACGGTCTGTCTTTTCCCCTCCGGTCCGACTCGCTCTCTCATTTCCTCATTTTACTCCTGCCAAACCTGCTGAGCTCCGTCATGGCTGTAAGTGGCACTGGCTTTCTGACAGGACTGTTGCGACAAAGATGGTAATCAGAGGAGGTTGGTATAATGGTCTCTACCTGACACACACAAACACATCCTTATTATTATTACAACAGCATTACAACATCTCAACATTCCCACGCTTCACCAGACACTTCCTGTGTTTGACAGTCTAAAGGAAAAGAAGTGAGGGGGAAATGGATGGAGAAGAGAGTAAGGACGTGCTCAAGCATGTTTTAACACTGACATTTGCGCTCTTTCCTTGTTCTAAGTCCATTTTTTTTCCGGTTCCTTCTTGCCTTTATTCATAATTTAGAATATTTTTAATTTAATTTTGTTGATTATTTTTACTGTTTCCAGTTTAAATGAATGGACACTACACTTCAAAAGGACATAAAAGCACAATAAAATCATAAAAAGGGTCCTTATGACCTGTGCACTGTAATGCAATTCTGTGTTTACTCATCCTCATGTCATTCCAAATATTTTTGAGAAAAGTAACAAACAAAACAGAATATAATTTTATGGAAGGGGCTTATCTTCTTGTATGCTTTACAGTAGAAAGTTAGCCTATACAGACCTGGAATGACCTGAAGGCGAGTAAATGATGACAGAAAGTAATTTTTTGGTGAACTGTCCCTTTAAATTTTTATTTACCAATTACATTCTCCTTCAGTGAGTTAAAATGCTATATAACTTTGAATCATTGAACTTGAGAACATGGTCTGTCTGATTCATGAACAAATGATTTAGACCTGTTTTGTGAACCTATTCATTAAAAACATTCAACTCAAAAGAATGGTTAATTTATGAATCAGAAATTGCTATCTCTCTCATACATTTAAAACAATGCCGATGTCCAGATTTTTATTAAATTAAATTACATATTTATCTATTGTATGGCTTTAGTACACTTGGCAAACATTGGGCAAAGCATACATGCCACTTTTATGGTTATTTATTGGTTGATCTGGAGCCAAAACAAACAAAAACTTCACATTTTGTGTCCACAGAGTAGTTTGGGTGAACCCTCCCTTTACTAATACTAAGAACAAAGATGAAAAAACTAAGAAATTAGTGACACATGAAATGGGCTCCAATCAATCTTGAAAAACATGGTTACCTCTTTCCTGGCCAGCTAAACTCAACCCCTGTTCATCTTCCTGTCTCATGTCATCCATCCCTTTCATCGGTCACATTCAATCGGCTCACTATCAGCTCTGAGCGGCAGCAGCAGGACTGTGTGATGGAGAGGGAGCTGGAGGATTATGGGTCGCTGTGTTGGCTGCTGGTTTGTTTTGGCATCTCATCAGACAGCGAGATCTCAGTAGTGAGCGAGTCCTGAGCGATGAGTCTGTCCCACTGGCTCTTTGTGTCTGAATGTGAATTAAGTATTAAAGAAAACACTTAATTATGGGACTAAGAACCAAAACACCTCTCTCCTCACAACCCTGTTGAATAAAAAGTGTACAGAACATAACTGATTGACATATTTAATGTTCATACGGAGGAGATGTTGTTTTATAACAGCACAGTCATGATCAACTCGTGATCATCGACAGAACGAAACAATACAGGTAACATGTTGTTCAGATGAGGCTTCCACAAAATTATCTGAGACCACTTGGCAGAGGATAGACAGTCAGATATAGAGGTATATTACTAAAATACAGGATTCATTATTTACTTTGCATATTTCATTTAAGAAAGCTTGACAAAAGTTTTGAGTCTGTTTTGTATGAAAATAAAAACAGGAATATATTAAAAACAAGGCAAGGACAAACATAACAGTGAAGCAAATGAACAAATATCAGTGCACCTTGATTTTGATTTATGTGGACTGCAGGATTAAACTAAACTAAATACACTATTCCCTGGTTTTACAAACAAGGCTTAAGCCTAGTCCTAGACTAAAATGTAAATCTGAGCTGTTTCAACTGAAAGAAACTTGCACTGACTGATCTTAAAACAATGTCAGTGCAGTTTTGTCTTAAGATAATAGTTTATAAAATTACTTAAAATGTCCTAACTGAACTATGGCCTAATCCTGACCTATAGAACTGGCCTAACAGTATGGAGTGAGAGATTGACACTGTTTGATTGCATACCAATGTATTAGAAGAAGAAAATGATTACAAAAACATGTATTGAGTGACATATCTTTATCCCTTTAATGTCGGAAAAGACCTCAATAGTTCACCCAATAAAAGATGATTCTGTAAAAATTGACGCACCCTCATGTTGCTACCAGTGATGCACCAAATTAGATTTTTTTTAACAATAACACATTATGAGAAGCGTTAATTAAACTTCATTGGTTCTATAAAAACTATTTAGGCCCAGACTTGGGCTGCTGAAATTTTAGAGCATCACTAGTGACATTCTACGTACATGTTAGGTAGGAAGGGGACTGCTGAGCACCAAAAACAAGTACCATTGAAGTCCATATGACTCATGTTCTATATTCAAGTCCTCCAAGTTATACAACATAACTAAATTATGACCGAATTTTCATATTTGGGTGAACTAATCCTGTCTGAAATGCTTTGTAACATTCAAGGATTCGATTCAATTGTGGAAGTGCTGCTGTTAGGCTTCCAAGACTCTTGACTAATCAGCTCAGACTGAGTAACGTTCCCTCATATGTCCTTTCCAAATGCCTGCCCTCAACAACAGCTAGTCCTTGTGGCCTGGGCAATAAAGGAAAATGAAATGAAAGGGAAAGGAATAGAGAAAACCAGATAGATGGAACAGAAAGAAAGAAGTCAGCTTATGCGCACATCGGGTTCTACTGTACATTAATAAAAGCTCTGTCTACAGGGACCCTGAGGCTTTGATCAGCCATGAGCACTTACTAAAAAGGTTAAATAAATCCTCACAGCTCTGATTTTAATTTAAAAATCTCAATAGGGAACGGGCTAAAAAACGTAAAAGTCCAAAAAATATCAAAATATATTAATTTTCTATTTAAATAAAATCACTTTGGGCCCACTGAACATCACTTGATGCTCCCCCCCAACCTTAATATATATTGTTAATGCTGTGCTGATTAAACTAGCTGCAGAGTAACAGGCCAATGGACTACAAGTTCCAAAATACAAAAATGTGTACTTTGAGCGCAGAAAAATAATAATCATCCCTTTGGTTTCTATAAACTAATGTTAAAAATACACTAAGGAGTGGTCAACGCCACCAGACCACTTGACTGGCAGTCTGAAACACTCTCTCTGCGGCGGCTAAACAATCTCTGACTGCAGTTACACCCGTTCAGCTATATCTGCCACAACAAAACAAAAACAAACCTACAGGTTTCCACTTTAGCCTCCAAAAACAGATAGACCACTTCAGATGCGTTAAGACAACTAAAATATTTCCCTGTCACCATCTACAATAAAAGCACACAATAAAACAAATTTCTTTCACAGTTCTTAAAAGTCCTTCCCTTAGTTTGCCCCCAAATTTGATGCCTTGTTCCCTTGTTCTTTTTGTCCCGTTTTGTGCTGACACTCAGGAATGAGTCCAGTTGACGGGCACCCAGTGAGCTTCTGTCTCCACTTTCCTGAGTGCCTGCTTGAGCTCGTTGAAGGCAATCGTGAGGTCGTCGTTCACAATGACCTTTTCAAAGAGGTGACCGTACTGGTTTTCCATCATCTGAGCGGTACTGATCATCTCCTGGAAGTCCTCCTCCTAAACAACAAACACATTCAGTCAACGTTCTTTTTAAAGACATAAAAACACCCCAAAAAAGTCCAAAACACACTTTCCCACAGTATTCTAAAAACCAGCTTCCAAAAAGGACTTTCATAGATGCCCTCAACATTGACTTAATTAAAAAGTATTCTTTTTTGTTTACAATAAAACTGTGTTAGATGCAAAAATGCAAAAATATCAACATGTGATAAAAGATAAAACCATAAACTGATATTTAATGTTCTACACAGTTAAGAGTTATAGTCTGAGGTCTGGATCTCCAGTGGTTTTGATCACAGGAACAGTGGAGCGAATAAACAGACCGCAATTTTATACCCTGGCACATGTTACACTTCGGTGCTTAAATGCCCAAGAAAATGATCAAGAGTCATTATTCATTAAATACTTTTACTGTTCAAAATGAACTGAATACAAAATACAAGAAGCTAAAATCAGACACTTTATAACACATTCACCTCCCACCACTAAGCACTCTTTTCATGACATTACGGTCTTGGTATAGGCTAGTTATGGACTTTCTAGCATGGCCTTTGACCTTTCTGGGCTTGTGGGTCCTAAATAAGTGTTTATGTGGGCAATCTTGGCATTTGGTGCCAGTCTCAAAGAACATGGCAGGGTTTGAGTGGCTTTACCAATATAGACTCGACTTTTACAACACATAAACATGGGACCCATACTGAGAGCGATATGACGCTATAAAACATATTGTCACTCAGAAGTTTTGGCCAGATAAAAACATTTTAAATTGTGCTAAAAAGCTATTAAGCACATAGTAAGTATGGAAATGTGTGGAATTTGGCATTAACAGACAAGCTTAGCGAGCATGGAGCATGGCCATTGTCAAGACGGCAACTTCCCCTCCCACTCTCTGTTGAAGCCGTCCCATCTTTCCTGATCAAGAGTTGAGATTTAGTCAACATTTCTGTTTCATTTGGGTCAGAGAGCTGCTGGCATTCTGAAAATTACAGCAGTCTCTCAATCTGACAGTTATTGGCAGAACGCATCAACAGTCGCAGTTCATTGACTTAGTCCTGGCTTTAATAAAGCTCTGGTTTAACGTGGTGGATTAGCTTGTATTTGGCCTAAACAGTCAAAGGTTTGGCCCAAGGTCTGAATATATTTTTTCTTCATTCTGTCATCAAATACAAACCTCATGCTAATTGAGGTATAACAGATGTTGTGCCTCCAGGGGAGTGTTATTACCAAATCTGATCAGTTTCAAGGGTTTAAATCTATTTTTCCTCTGCATTTCTTTCCGATTGTTTATTTCCCCAAAGGTTCTAATGCGCTCTCTCACTGAAAATCTGTGTCTTCCCTCTTCTAAAACTGAAGAATTACTTTAGTTCTAAGCTGCCTCTCGCTCTCCTCCTCCACAGTCAGAGTAAGGTCTGCTTATCTCTCAATCCTTGCCGGAAAATCGATTTTTATTGGATCATATAAAGTGCACCTGCCCTTATCGTTAAACCAGTTAAAAAAGGACATCTCTGGGTCGTCAAAAGGTCCCTGTTTTTATATTCCCAAAGTAAAGGCACTTCATCTGCAGACTGGGCTGACATTCACTGAGCACAGGACAAAAAAATAAAAATAAATAAATAAAATAATAATAATAATAAAAAAAACATCCTTCAATTTTAGCTTATGTTTCTATTCCTCATTATGACAATTTATTGTCAGACAACGAAACCCTCTGCTCTTCCACCTCTGGTGACATTTTTATGAAATCCCATTTTTTTTTGCTACTCCTAAAAAGAGAATGAGTGATATTTTGATCTTCTACACATTAATGTTATATAAGCGATACTGAAAGGGAGAACAATAGAGTGGAAGACTGGACTCACAGAAACAAAGGGATGCCTGTTTTCTTGCACAGAGCCGACAGCGCTCAAGTTCATGGTTCTAACAGACGCAGCGTCTCTCTCTCTCTCTAGAAAGAAATACTGCAAAGTCCTGGATAAAATATGCTTGTGACATTTCATCAAACACAATTTTTCTTATGTACCTATAATAGGCTGAATCTGGGTGCCTTTAACACTGTCAAGGTCTGTAATGCACTTTTGCTAAGTTTTGCCAGCCACAAAGGCTTTCTTTTTCCCTTTACTAGTACCCACAGTGACCTGTTGAAAGCAGGCAGACGTTGCTGAGGATTGTGTGGACAGCCTTTGGTACGGTTCCTCTTATAACAGAAATAGCCAGGGCAACATTCCCACTGACAACGGCATAATCCTTCATCTTTCGGGGAATTTAAAGCTTTGGGGAGTACAGTGTGGTCTAATCACAAATTCAGTGGTTTGAATTAATGTAACCAGCATCTACAAAGTTGTTGAAATAAGTAAAATGTGCTTCTAGTATAAATTTGTGAGCATGCGTATTAGCGCTGCACAACATGTCAAAATAAAATGGATATTGGGATATGGTTTAACGCGATGGCAAATCATGAAGGCTGGGATTTATTTAAATAAATGTGCACTGCTGATATCAAGAGTGCAGTTTGGCATTGTTCATATACATGCAAACAGCTCATGATACAGAGCTTCAGCATCTCAAAGCTAAGCTGCAAACTAACAGTGTAATACTTCATCTTTTAAACTGGCAGCGCATATATTTCTTGACGAGAAAGCGCAAAAATTATTATTATAAATACTTTATTTTACAGTAAAACAGTACTTCTGCATTATATTTCTTATACTTCAAAGTTATACTAGTCATACTGAAAATAATCATATCCCACAAAAACAGTGGAAACATGGCCTCTTAAAGCTCAAGTGGAAAGAAATCTTTTTTCTCCATTTATGGTTACTGAAGGTTTCAGTTGGTTCCTGTAAAATTTGTTCATGTTTTTCCAAATTTTTTAACCCTAAAATTATGATTTGCACTGAAATAAAAATCAATTTCACAGCCTTTATTTATTTATTTATTACTTTCTTTTGTATGCATATGCACTACCCAACAAAATTCTTCCCAAATGTTGCTATTTAAGCTATCTGGTGATTCTTTATACAGGGTACTATGATTTATATGATGTGTAAAACATGGAGATAATTGTGAAACAGTCAAAATATGGGATTTATTGTATGTGAACGGTCACAGAATTTGCCAAATTTTGGATAAAATAAAAGTAGGTGATTAAACCGCAAAACTGATTAGTGCCTGTGAACATCAAGCCACAAAAATCCTGCATGTTCTGTGTGTCTGAGTGAACAAATTTTGTTTACTACAAACATAATTTTGTGAATATATGAATATATGAATTTTGTATATGAATTAATACATAATCTCTAGAACTGCTCTGAGAGTCACTTCATGAGCATTGTACCATTTCTTTTAACCCCCCCCCCCCAAAAAAAAAACTCATACAAACCGAAACTTAAAAAGGTCTTCACAGCAAGCCGCCAAAATGAGTTCAGAAGAAACTGACAAAAATACATTACTTAAAAGGTGATTTAGTAATGGTTTTATTAATATTTATTTTATTATTAGCAGTAGTACTATTATTTAAGGAATATTTATCAGAATTTTTTTTTGCCATTTACCATGGTTTAATTTAACCATTAAAAAAAAGTGGGTGACAAAAAAACGCAATCCAGAAAAATCTAAATGGGAAAAAAATGAGATGGGAGGGGGGAACTGAATTTGGGGGAGGGGGGATAAAAGGATTTCCAGTAAAAAAAAAATATATATATATTGTGCAGCCCTACTGTAAATCTATTTGTCACACTACAACTGCGATGAACTGTGGGCAAGCGTGTGACTGAAAGTAGTTGCTTCTATGAAATCATAATGGTTAAACAGACCAAAGCTGATGTGTTAAAATGATTAGCCCTGTCTTTCTACTGTTCTATCCTAATAAAAAAAAACACAAAAAAGCCTATAAAATATACCTTTAAAATGATTAGCAACCAGATGAACCATTGTCCAAAATCGCCATGCGCAACTGTTGCTGGTCTGTGCTTTGCAAAAGACTAAAAAATAGTCTGTATTGCATTTGAACACTTGTTGGGTAAATAGGTTGACAGGTGAGCACGTGTTTGGAGCTCCTAACCGCATTTGACATAAAAAGTCTCCGCGGTAACAATCGGCATCAAGCCATCTCTGCGTGTGGTGGAGTCAGGTTCCTGGGGTCACTTATCCTGTAGCAAGCGCGCTTGGCCCCGGTGCAGACACACAGCGAGATACACAGGCAAGAGCTAAACTCTGGGAAAGTCATTAGATACCTCGCATATTCAACACCATATCGCGCACACACACATAGCACAAACTAACGGCAGGACAGGGTAAGGGTCTGGTGTACGTGTTAATTGATTTCACGTGTTTTCTTTGAGTGCAGTCATACAGGTGTAGTGTGAGCTCATGGGTCTCATTTCAGGTTGATGCTCAGGGGAGCAGTTACACATATACACACGATGTGCACGCACACACACACACACACACACACACACACGCATGTTAAAGCTCTAAACCAGAATTTGTTCGCAGGGTCCAAAATGAAAATGACTATAATAAATGATGTGAATGTTGCCAGTAAGTGATGAAATCTATTTCTTATTTCACCTAGAACTATGTGAGCTAGTGGAATGAAAACTCAGTGAACATGACCTAAAACCCACAATGACCTATTGAGTGAGAGAAAAAAAGAGATCCAATCGGGATGAGAGAGGATGATATACAGACAGAGTGAACTCAAAGCTGTGTGTGGTGTGTATTACCGAGAAGGGTTTGGCCGAGTTCTTATCATCTTTGCCTGAGATGACTTTTGCGCTCTTCCTGGTCTCTCTCAAACGCTCGATGGATGGAGGCTTCACAAACACCACGTAGGGCTTGAACTCAGCCGTACGAAGATGCTTTAGTGTCTGATGGAAAGGGAACGTGGAAAAAAAAGGGGAGAAAGATAAAGAGAGCAGGGTGAACCGCAGTCATTAAAGCAGCATCACTCATGCCATCATGATTTAGTTTGACATTGATACCTCTGTACGTTATTACTGTTAGTCACAGTTACATTTTGACAGAAAACAAAGCAGCTGATTCACACTGAGCTCAACTGATCTGACTCCATGAGTGAAAATAAAGCACTCTGGTCACACACATTACACTTCAGGTAGTCGAGATCCTGATGAAATCTTCAAAACAATCAGACCACTGAACTTTACC
Source organism: Enteromius mattozi (assembly GCA_032359235.1). Classification (NCBI taxonomy): domain Eukaryota; kingdom Metazoa; phylum Chordata; class Actinopteri; order Cypriniformes; family Cyprinidae; genus Enteromius; species Enteromius mattozi. The sequence continues at coordinate 8,781,050 of JAUMHE010000061.1, forward strand.
ACATTTTTTATTTGGAGATGTTTCAAATGACTGAATTAATCATTGGCTTTAAAGCATATTGTAAAGTTTTGTAGCATTTCTCCACAATAACTTTGATCTAGTTAGGAAAATCACAATTTTTTAACCCCTTAAAACAGCCTTTTTTGCCACTGTTCATTTAAGGGGATTGTTCATTCAAAATTGAAACATGGCAATGTCATTTACTGCAGCAAAAAGTGGCATCTGAAATGGATTTGAAATGACATCTCTGGAATGAGTAAATAATAATTTAATTTTCACTAATACTCCATTACTCCATTGACGGTGTCTGTGACATTGAGATGAATAGGAATGCTCATATACATATACAGCTCTTTCCTGGTATTACAGACTTGCCACACTATGTGAAATATGAGATAATATACATAGTAAAACAAGAACCAGAGGACAAGGAGAGCTTCTTCACACTAAGAATGTGTTTTATAATACAGATAACCATGTCATTGGCTCATTCTCTCTCTCACTACTCCAAGAGAGAAGCCAGGCTCAGACCACCAAGGTAAGATGTCTAAGGGAAGGGGTGAGGGAGGTCTTTCACTGACTTTAATGTGGACACTGATACAGTTCTGTGAAGACTCAACCAACTAAATCATTTTCCCCTACACTAGTCTCACAGACTAACACAAAGCCTGATGAAATCTTCAAACATGGGACAATTAGTAGAGAACATTAGATTCTCCAGCCCTGACCTGAAGACCAAAAGGATGAGTGCAAACTCTCTCTCTGTCTCACACACACACGCACACACAGAGATCTCAGAAAAGATCCAGGAGGAATAGTGTGGAATGTCACACCTGTGAAAGGGGAGGGAAATAAATCTGGAACAGACACTGAAGAATGGAGTGACGCAGAGGGAGGTAAAATGGAGAGGTAGAATGTGTATCTGAGGAGTTACTCACATGTGGCTGTACATCTAAAAGGCACACCTTGTTCTTGGATAGGACTGAACGTACAGAGTCGAAACTCGTCCCATAGTAGTTTCCCTTATACTCTCCGTGTTCGATGAACCTGAGGCATAGGAAAAGACAGAAAAAACAGGAGAGGTTTGTAATGATTGATGGCTCTAAATGCAAAAGCAATGCTCATGGGTCTAAGTGACCCTAGAATACAAAGAGAAGCCAATGGACAGGATAATAACAGGAAACTCATAACCCATTATTTACTCCCAGCCTGTTCTGATGCTTTCAGTGTACAAGGCTGCTTAGACATGCACGGTGTGTTCACCATCACTCGCATTCTTCCCCACATGGCAATTCCAGACAGTCTGACACAAGGCTCTTTTATATAATCTTCTATGTTACAGTTTAAATCAGTAACACCTGTTTCCTTGTAGCACAGTCAAGCCTGAATGCCAACAGCAAGAGTAACTTGACTTCCTGAGAAGACAAAGACAAACAAACACTTTTCCAGTATTTAATCTGCCTCTCGTTCAATCCAATCCATAGATTTTTTTTTCCCTGACCAGCGTCACAGAACACCAGTGTGTATTTTTAGGACAACCGTCTTCGCAAGAAATGTGGAAGAATATGGAAAGTATTCCAGAAGAACGATCTTACGACAACAGGGTGTTGTAATATTCCGTGAATATTTGGTTATGCAACTCAGGCCACTAAAATTACTACTACTGAAACTACTGGTGGTATGTTCTTTATACTGTATGTACAGGCTCCTTTATTGTTCCCTAAGTATCAATCCAAATGTCAACAAGTCTTTGAAGTGAAAACTATAAACGTGCTCACACTTTTGGGCCCATGCTGTCTAACAGCAACCTGTGATTCGGCGATCATTTTTAGAAGCTAACGTGACTCTTTGCCACTCTTCTCCTGTTAGACATGTTTTAAAAGCCTGTACACTCTTTCATTGCTGGTGTGCCAAGTTGATTTAGTCGGGTGCTAAGAGGTGGTTTGCTGGTGTTAATGTGACATGTAGGTTTACCAGGAATTCCTAAAGTGACTAAAATTTGATTTAAAAGCAGATGTGCTCAAACAGGGCTTCTGTGTCGTGGCATTTGTTGTCATGATGCGGTGCATGTTTTGGATGGTGGGGTGGAGGCTGCTTTGGTGGTTTTTGGGTTCATTTAAATGCTGTTTTTAGCTCCGAGTAGGGTTTTCCAAGGGAACACCAATGTCGTGTTTGCTCATGAGAATGGGCATTTTCTCACTGGAAGGCAGAATGATGAACAACTGGTCAAATACAACGGTCTGGTTTAAAATGTTCTTAGAAATGCACTCTTTGTATTCATATTGGTTTCATATGGTTTTCAAAAACATAATTTTCAGGAAATTTAATGACTTTAAAATGTCATGTGGTGTAATCAATATAAAAAAAAACATATTTTTATATGTTGGTTTTTCCATAACATTTTCATGCATTAGTTTCATATGGTGTTCAAAATCATTCATACCATTTTTCAGAAAAGTTTAAATTTAATGACTGTAAAAATGCCATATGGTATAACCAAACAGAATATATTTTCCTTGTATTCTGAACATGTGTACAAATTTTAGTCATTTAAATTTATTTTTTTTCCCCAATGTAAACAATGTTTAACATTTCACAAAGAGGTTTTGCTAACCCCCCCAGTAATTATAATATATGCCAACTATGTAATAATGACTTGTTTTGTGTATAATAACATATATGACTTATTCTATAATTGCGGGTACATTTGCTGTCCCCGTCTGTCACAGTCAGCTCTGTTACATAGGTAGACTTACAATGGAGTACAATGGATAGTGTAACAGAATTGACATTTTTATTGAATTTTCTCCAAAAACTCCACTTGCTGGCATAAATGCTAAGAAAACATGACACTTATGAAAACGTGATTAAAAGAGCTTTAAATAACCCAGTGTGAGATTAGTAATGTTTTCCTTTTGATATTGTGGTAACTAGGGACGTTCATTTCGGTTATTCCTCGTAACCGACAACTGGCGCTCGTTCACTGATTATTAACCGTTAACAGACAACATTATTTTAAATTATAATTGAATTCAATTAGAAAGATTAAGCGCCTGTGACCCTTTAAAAAAAAAAAAAATTGTTTTCTGCGGATTCATTGTGCATGCGCAAAAAGTAGCAAACAACAGAAGACGAAGATTCACATGATCATATCTTTTTCATGTCATACACCTGAAGCACTTTTGCGACCAGAGAAAAAAAAAAAAAAAGGATAAACAGGCCTATACGAGAAATATATAGCTATTTTACCTAAATAATAAATCAAGAAAACGAAAGAAAGAAAGTTAGTTTTGTATGAACGTGCAATGGGAATCAAGCCTGTATTCCTTACCTGTAACCATAGCAACAATGATCCAATTAATATCAAAGATGGCAACGACCATAAAACTAAAAGTCTTACCACTTTCTGACATGACAGGAGTCCAATGGAGTTCTTTCATCAAATCTTCATTAACCGACTTTTTAAACCGTTTAACTGATTATATTAATCGGTCAAAATTCATATCGGTCGGTTAACGGTTAAAATGAATATCCCTAGTGGTTACAGTTGACGTTTTAAAAATTACTCTTGGTGTAAGAAGTTTTTAGATTCAAATATTTTCTCAGAGTGAGCACAGATACTTTTCAGTGCTTCAGATGTTATCAGTTAGAGAAAGTGACATCATTTCCTGTAACTTCCACAATTCTGAGAGATAATTCCACGAATTTAAAGGAAAAATATGTTGTGAGTTGACAAGATTTGGGGACACACTTTTTTCTAAGAAAAAAAATTATTTTAAATAATTTAATGTTGTAGAATTAAGTAAGTAATTATTTAGGGCTTTAATAAATAAAATGAATAAACTGTTGCCAAAAGAAAAGTACTGTTACAAACCCCATTATGGGTTATTTTTGTTGGCTGTTCGTTTTTCTTTGTCTTGTGTTTTGCAGGCCCGTCATGATTGAATGAGGAATTACACCTGTGTGGAGCCTGCCGGCAGTTTAAAGATCGCTCCCTTCAGTCGCTCAAGGCTCGCTCATCATTCTGACCTTTTTTGCTTTTGTCCCATTTTGTTCCTTATTTAAATTTACAATAATAAATGTTATCCATTTTTAAACGTCATTCAATGTGTCATCTCCTTTGTCACGGCTTGCGAACCGGCCGTAACAGTACTAACTAAGATTGAACATTGATACATGATCACAAAAAATACACTGACTAATGTGGACAAGAAGAAATCATGATTTTAGCTATTTAAGACACTTTTAAAATAAAGCATTATATTGTTATGGACATCTTGTAATTCATAAAGAACAATAATAAATACATTTAAATAACAAATATAACCATTTGAAAAAAAGTAGAAAAAATAATGACTTTGTTTTTGTGGGGACACCGCAATTATAGAATCACCCATATACACTACCCTCCACTAATATTAGCACCCTTAGTAAATCTGAGCAAAAGTGACTGTGAAAATAAATCTGCATTGTTTATCCTTTTGATCTTTCATTCAAAAAAAAAAAAAAAAAATCACAAAATTCTGACCTACCATTGAAGTAGAACAATTGAAAATGGGGAGGGTTTTTCTCCAATACATGTTAGCCACAATTATTGGCACCCAATAATTGCAACGTCCTTTTCCCAAGATAACAGCTCTGAGTTCTCTCCTGTAACGCCTGAAGAGTTTGGAGAACACCTGATAAGAGAAAAGAGACCACTCCTCCATGCAGAATCTCTCAAGATCCTTCAGAATACCTGCTCCATGATGGTGCTTCTCCTCTTTTAGTTTACCTCACTCATTTTCTACAGGGTTCAGGTCAGAGGACTGGGACAGCCATGGCAAAAGCTTCATTTTGTGCTCAGTGACTAATTCTTGTGTTTATTTTGATGTTTGTGTTTGGATTATTGTCCCAGTGGAAGACCCAAGCATGGCCCATTATAAGATTTCTAACAGAGTCAGTCAGTTTTAGATTTGTTATCTGTTGGTATTTGATAGAATGCATGATGCCATGTGTCTAAACAAGATGTCCAGGAACTCCAGCAGAAATATAGGCCCACAACATCAAAAATACAGCAGTATATTTCATTGTACACATGGGGTACTTCTTATACCAAATCCATCTTGAGTGTTTGCTGCTAAAAAGCTTATTTTTTAGTTTCATCTAATCATAGAAGCCAGTCCCATTTGTAGTTCCAGTCCTGTCTGACAACTGAACATGCTGGAAATTGTTTTTGGATGAGTGAGGAGAATTTTTCTTAAACTCATGTGCTGATGTAGGGGCTGTTTGACAATTTTGTTAAAAGGTTTTCTGACCCTGAGACTCATATATATGTATATATATATATATATATACACATTTTATAATACTGTAAATACTGTAATATTTACAGTACATGTGTATACATACACAAAAATAAATTTTACTAAAAATGACAAAAAAGCTGTTAATTTAAGTACTTGTATTTGTGAGTTGCACATTTCATGTATTTTTAAATAAATTAATAGATCTGGACAGAAAAAAAAAATGGAAGAGAAAACGCTGACAGAAGGGGAAAATAAATAGTCTTTCCAGCCCTGTTGCAGTTCCTCGTGCCCACCTGCTCGATCTTGCTCGTTCTCAACATTGATAATTGTGGTTTACTCAATTTGATGTTCATTTCACCACAGAACAAGCCACTGCTTGTTTTTTCCACCACAAGGCAGTTAAAATGCCCAGTTTGCTGGCGAGGTGACATTCAATACACGCTCCTGTTGTGTTGTTTTATCCTCTGATGAGGGGCTGCAGAAAAACATCCATCACCAGGCCATCCATACAAATCTGAGCTTACGAACCACTGGGTAAAAGGAGTCTGATACCCCTCTCTTGCTCACTCACACACACAGAAACAGACCACCTGTCAACACCCTCTCACTCTCGCTTACACATAAGAGATCGGAGCCCACATCATGCTGCTACACAAGTAGCACACACTCACACACACAATTTGCTTGAAGGAAATGGAGTGGAAAAATGAAAGAATAGCGGGCAGCTGAAAGGCAGGGCTGGTGAATGTTTGCCATAGCGTCTGAGACAGACGACATCAGTGAAAATTGTTGTGCACTGTTTTGACTGGGGTGCTGATTTACTTAAGTTCAGTCAGGGCCCTGGACGATGTGTTGAATACTAACTGGCCACAGAGGCTCCGTCTCTCAGATTTATATCTCTCCCACTGTGGAGTGTTTGTGTCAGGGTTACGGTTGACATAATTACAATCCTGAGAATAAAGGAAGCGGTTCACTAAACTTCAATGATTAATACTGACTATTTGATCTCCACGGTAAACTTTCACATCCCAAATCCAAATCACAGAAGAAATGTTCATATGCTCATTCCAAATAACACACACTAGCAGTGTGTTTCAATCGAGACCGTGTCGGATGGCAACTTACTTGTTGTTCTGAATGTCTGCCTCAAAAAGGTGTTTGGAGATGAAATGATACTCCACTCCATCGCTTTCCTGATGTCGTTTCGATCGAGATGTATCTGTGAAAGACAAGGGAAATCTTAAATGATTTCAAAACACAAGAAATCATGCACTTGCCCATTCTGCAAATGGTTAAAGAGAAAAAATTAACTACGTGTTCTAAAAATCACCTCATAAAACTGACTTGGCAATACTGTTAACTGGGGCAAAAATTTGGGCAAATGCTTTAGTGCATTCTAGCTTTTACAAAGCCCATCCACAAAAAACTGTAGCACTTCCACATTGCTTGAGGACTAAAAAAAACCCTCTACTATAGCTTCAGAAAGCCTAAACACAATCTCATTAGAGCTGAATATCTTAAACTGATTATGATTAACCAGCTCACAATTCAAAAGAGTTAGAGAATTACATGAACTGGAACCAGAGAGTCAATTGTTTTGGGAATCAGTCACAGCGCATGTTTTGGATTCACTAAACAGAACTGGTTCATAAGAGTCAACTTCTTGAATTGAACTACATGTACACTGGTCACACTATACGGTATCTTCTACATGAACAATGAAGACAGTACAGGTAGAGTCCAGCACAGGAGGTGCTATACAGATATTCACGCAGCCTCTAAAAAAAAGGTATTAACCTAAAAGCTTGATCAAAACATTGTGTACATAATACCAGTATTGATTAAGAAGATTAAATTAATCTAAAAATATATATTTTTACCCAGCTCTAAGTGGCATTAGATACCTTTCCCTAACTAAAAGAAAACGGTGCATTCACAGCAAGGTGCCTTAGAGCACAGCGGTGGAATAACTTAATGGTTAAAGGTGCTTCAAGAAGAACATGTGAAGAAATGTTCATTACAGACATTTCCTTGATTAAAGGGAGTTTCCCCGTGGGCACTTTATTTCCCACTTAATTTTATTTAAAGTAAACCACCTCTCCAAGGTCTGACGCCACACCCACCGCGTCTGTCTTGGCTCACCTCACCACAAGGCTTCTGAAGGGCAGTGTGAGTGTAGTGCTGCTTGTAAAGCCCCAGGAGCACACTGTACAGTACCAGCACTGAGTTTACTCTGTCCCTCATTAGCCCCGTTCCTGCTTTCAGCTGCTTATAAACTCCTGTCTTTAAATCAGTCGGCGCGTGCCAGTCCAGCCAGCACGGCTCCGACGGGTACAGCCAGGGTCAGAGTTTGCCGTGTGGAGAGACACAGCGGTGTGTTTAACGAGTGTCGGGGAGGTCAAAGGTCACTGTAGAACACACCTCCGACAAATCGTCTGCAAGCCGCCAGCAGCTCCAAAACAAACTATTAAACTTTATCACCATTCCAACTCGCCTTGTTCCAGGTTTTTTCTTCCTCTGCTTTTTTCCTTCTGCTTTTTCAAGGCCCCTATTGAATAGTCTCTAACGCTTTATCTATCATGACATGTATGGGTAATTTTTCTGTATTTTTTAAACACAATACAGTTCAGATATGTGGTTTTTTTTTTCAAAGAAAGTAATACTTCCATTCTGAAAGAATGAATTAAGTTAACCAAAATCAATGCTAAAGTATAAAGACATTTAGAATATTAAGCAAAAAATGCTGATCTTTGAACTTTCTATTTAAGGAATCATTTAACACATAAATATCAAGTAGAACAATCATTCTTAACTGTCATAATACATTTCAACAAATCAGCATATAATTTCTGAATGACCATGTCTCACTTTCAATATTATTTTTCCAATATTTGCTGTTTTTTTGATCAAATAAATGTAGCCTTGGTAAGCATTAGAGACTCCTTAAAAAAAATACAGACAAAGTAGTGTACGATTAGTTATAAAGTGAATGGACAAGCGGTTGACTAATTTGCTCATTTAGTTTGTAAGTGGACACCTATTCCTATAGATAAAGACAGAGGGAGAGAGACCAGAAAGTATGGGTTGAGTTGAATGGGAGTAAATTATTAGTTGCCCTCAACCCATCACATATTTGATGAAGAGGCATCCCCCTCTCATGATGACAGCCCACCACAGACATAAGATAACATGTTATTATACCTCCAACTGCTGGTGCTCACAAAACAAAGAAAAAAAAAGTTACTCCCTTGTACTGCTGAAAGAAATAGAATATATTTCATCTGGCATTAGCTCTGTGGCATAGGAAATGTTTTTGGTGTGGCAAAAGAATTTGAATTTCATTCTAAGATCATGGAAAATAGCAGTAAAACTTGGAGAGGAGACAAAATGTTCAAGTGCTCCCAACTAATCGTATTCTACAATCTCTCTAGCGTTGCTGCCATGACTGGTTTGCATTTTAAAAGACCCAGTTGTTGGAAATGTGAAGCAATCGTTCACGTTGGTCTTCTTTAGAGAAATTAAGTAGAAATATATTCAATGTTTAAATATTCCATAATAACAATGAGAGCTGGAACTAGCAGGATTGAAATAAAAGGGGATGATGACCAAAAAGCACTTTCCAACAATCCATCCCTTTAATCTAAATCCTTCGTAAGGTCTGAGGGGAGCCAGGCTACATAATACAGACTAATGCAGGGGTCACATTTGTGAGCAATTAGGCAGCATTAAGGCAAAAAGCTTTGGATGGGATTTTAATACCAGTGGCATTTCAAAGTGTCAGAGCCTAAATCAGACACATCTATTAAAGCCAAACTCAAATGTAACAAACATCCAGCTGTTATATCAACAGTCACGGGTTTTCTGGCCACTGTCTCCAACTCCTTTAAACTTTCAAGCTCTGTCTCTCACTTTCTTGCCTCTAAATATGCAATTTCTCCACAGCGTCGGCCTGTTTAAATACATAAATCGCAGGATTATTTATATGTCCCAAAAATATCTGCTCTGGTGTATTTCCCTGGAATTGTGCGTTTCTGGATGCTGGATGGAAGGAATGGGCGCTGCTGCTCGGGACAGAGGAATGTGTCAAGTAGAGCTGTGACAGACTGATGAGGTGAGAGTGTCATTGTCACAAAGGTAATCTATAGCACTGTGATGGGTATGACAAAAAAATACAAATAAAAAATCAGTTTCATTCCGTCACACAAAAGCACACACACACATACACACACAAGGAAGGACTTACGTGGGATGGTGACACTAAAATGTTGTGGATCGGATATCAACAACTTCCTTTTGAGCTCATTTAAACCAACACCAGTAGGACCTAGACAAGCAACACACAGAGAGAGAGAGACAAAAAACAAAGGCCATTAATATCTTGCTTAACGTATTATAGCATGCTGCTATTTTTTCTATTCTATCATTTCTATTTTTGTCAAAAAACAGAGTAAAAGAAAAGAAAAAAAAAAAAAGACATTATGACGTTTTATTAAAAACACTACCGTCCAAAAGTTTGGGGTAAGACAATAATAATTTTAAAGACTTTAACATTGTTACAAAAGATTTCTATGTCAAATAAATGTAATTCTTTTGAACTTGAATCAGATTTTCCACAAAAATATTGAAGGATCATTTGACACTGAAAACAATGTTACATTTTTTTCTTTGATCAAATAGATGCTGCCTTGGAGAGAATAAGCTGGTCTGATCCCGAACCTTTGATAGGTAGAGTAGAAAAAAAGGGTAAGTACAAAATTAAGTTGATTACAAATTTAATTGACTGTTGGCAAAAAATAGTTTTGAAAGTACAGTGACTTTATTTACATTTTGCTTTATGCATTATACATTCAAATACAATATATAAA
>JAUMHE010000061.1:8808471-8820726 GCA_032359235.1 Enteromius mattozi
TATATATTTTATCATTTATTTATTTATTTTTTAATTACTGGTGCCACAACTAATAGCCTGACTGGACTAGCACAAAAAGTATATCTTACTGTTGAGCCCTGCTGTGTATGTGCGTGTTTTAGTTGCTGCGTGATTGTATGAGTGTGGTGCTTACAAAATCTTTTGCTAGGGGTTCTCTGAAGAGTCGTGACGGTCATGGGTTTCCAGGTTGCCAACCTCCTGAAAGAAGAGAAAGAGAAAGATTAAAAACTAGAGAGGCAAATAAATAAACTCACAAAGTCAGTGTTTGGAACTGACATATGTATTTACTTGTTAATAAGAGTGAAAATCAATTTCACACATCAAATCTGAATGCAAGGGAGTCAGTTTGACAATCTAATACATTTGTCACACTCGTTTATAACCAAAATGTACAAATGTAACTTAATTAGAAATTTTGTATTCAGAACCAGACTGACAAACTTATTCTGTTGCCGTGAGTGCAGCCATACAGAGACATGCAATAAAACCATCAGATTTCATGACCGCATTGGGATTACTAAACACTTCACTACAACGCAGAGCTACCTGCCTAAGTATCCATTAGTGAGTGAGAGTGTGTGTAAGCGAGAGAGAAAGAATGGTCAGCCAGAAACAGCACTTGCTACTGTACATCTGACAGGTTCAAAAATATGTTTTACAATTGTAAGTTACTTTTTTCAAAAGAAATAGAGCAAAGAAACTATTTCCTAAAGCAGCGCACATGTGCATGCACGTCAGAGTCCACTTTACAAAGAACGCCACTGATGTGCAATTTTCCGTGTGTGGACGTCCAAAGTGGATGCGAACCAGTGCTATCATTGTCTGTCATTACTCATTCCAGCCCAGACATCCACGGAAATCCAAAGTATTTTGGCCGAGCCCTCTTGCACAAAAAGGGAAAAAAATGACGAGGAAGACGAAAAAAAAAATCATTCCTTTCATAGTAGGGAGTGAAAGTCAGGTTGTAATGGAGTGGAAGAAGTCTGGAATGATCGAGAGACAGAGAGATGGATGCATGACAGGAGAATATGATATATGAGGGGGCTGGACAGAGGGCGGACAGGATGATGGAGTCATGGAGTGCTGTTGAATTTAAAACTGGTGATAGTGGGAGGAAAGGAGCAGGCAAGAGAGAAAAGCATTGGCTAACCTCTCCTGAAAGTGTTTGGATGGGATGAGTCCTGCGCGCGGGTTGCCATCACCCTCCAGTTTGGCTTGCCACCAGGTGGCATCGTCCTGGCTCATAACCTGCAGGATATCTCCCTTCCTGAATGCCAAGCCTGCCTCCTTGCAAGGGATCGCCTTATCCTCAGCTGGATTGTAATCAAAAAGCGTCTTTACAAACATCTGAAGAGCAAGATCGAGAGAGAGAAACAGCTTTAAAATGAACAACATTAAATGGATTAAAATGAAACTAGAGAAGGATGAGATTCAAATCACATCTGCTCCGTCCCTCTCTAAAGCATGACCAAATAAAGGTGTATTTTGGGTAAGCAGGCAGGCTTACTTTCCACACATACTCCGTGCAATGCAACAATTGGAAATTATGTGCGATTCTCATTAGTGTTTTTCTCTAACAAAGAAGATCTAGGGGTGTTTAAAGCATTGGAGTGATTGTGCTGACATATCTAATGAATAAAAAAGACAAATAAGAAGGGTTAGTGAGAGACAGCAAAGTCCCCAAAGCGCAGAGCAGTGGCTTGTGTTGATTTAGAGAGCTGCATGTGCCATACAGGAAAATTATGTTACAGAGGAGAACGTTCCCCACAAACACACCAATACATCCTGAGGGAACTCTTCATCTCTGTCTAGCACTCCATCATTTTTTTTATCCCTCTTAAACATGTGCAGCCAATTAGCAGCACTTCAACATATTCATTACACGTGTGGAAAACAGTAAACTACGGTCACTGGATAACACACACACACACGCAGGTTATGACTAACTTCAAAACTGAAACATATTTAAACCATTACAGCACAGTAAAAGAATATAACTATAGACTCACATAGAAATGGGACAGCCCTTAATTAAAACACAATCCTCAAAAGAGATTGGGGTCAGTACGTTCTTTTTAGGAAATTCACTTTCATATTCAACAAGGATGCATTAAATACACATATAGAAATTGACAGTGCATTCTGAAATTCCTTTTTGATTCTGACTCTATGCAGCTACACAAATAGCACTTCATGTGAAGCCTGCTATACACAGCATTTCAAATCAGTCATTACTGAGGTTTCACGTAGACAGCAGGCTGTAAGGCAGCTCTCTTGGGTTATGAAGAGATCGACAGAGAATACTTGTATGCTGGAGCTAAGAGGTTTAGTGCAAATCATTTGTGTTGAAGATGAATGGGGACAAAAGCTTATCCATCAAACCAGCAGCCCATGGTACTTGTACAGAGAAAAACTCCCCCACTGTTTGAGTAGAACATCACATACAGGCCAACTCTTTCTCTGTTCATCATGTCTGATCAGCAATAGTGAGGATGAACTGTACCTTGGGCTCTTTGCTTTGTGCCTCCTCTTTGATGCCTGGTACCACTTTGAATGTGATGGCACCTTGCGACTGGGACTATAAATACAGTCAAAAAAGACAACATATCAACAACCATTCTATATCATATCTATTTAATTTTGTAACATCTACTAGCTCTTTTTTTTTTTCTGCTGAAACAGCCATAAAAACTTTTAACCACTTTTAATATTAACTTCATAGCATATAATGTTTTATAAATATATTACAACAGTAAAACATGCTGTTTCATGTTGACAGGCCACAGACACACGTGCATACCAGGATGCGAATTATTTCCTCAGGCTTTTTGTCATCTACAGGGATACCGTTGACCTCTTTCAGTTCATCTCCGACATGTATCAGTCCTGGATACAACAAAGAGAAGTTAAGAGACCACATACAGCACTTGAGCAGTTTATTCAGTGTAATAAACCATCTCAGGCTTTATGTAAACAAACTAAACATCTGGGTGCTGTTAGAGAGCATTTGTGTACAGTATAGAGAGAAGAGGTACATTAGCACCCACCACTTCTGTCTGCTGCCCCGCCTCTCATGATGCGTGCTATTAAGATTGCTCCACTATGTTCATCCCTTTTTATGGTGGCACCCTGTAACACGCATACAATAAGTCACTCACATTTAGTCAAGTCAAAGAAAACATGCAATTAACATTGCACACATAAACAATCACATTTGTTCCTGATTGAATGAGCAAATTTAAACCAGTGGCTAAAATGGTAAATGAATGATTCAAAGACTCTGAAGACATGTTTCATTAATGAATTAATCAATGTTTTTGAATGTATTCAATGACTGACAGTTACTTTTTTTATTCTTGAATAAATTCAGTGTTTGTGACAAAATCGATTGAATCAATGACAAACTGATGAATACAGTCACTGCATCCAAATATGCATAACATCCATCCTAAATAGTATGTGAGCTTAGAATAGGTACTGCATGTCACAAAGTGTAGCATTTTGAAAAACAGTAAGTATCCAGGCGGTCTATTATTTCTGGCAGATTTTTGAAAAGTAAATACATACACACTCTAATGATGGGGTCAAACTTGATCCTGGAGGGCCGGTGTCCTACAGAGTTTAGCACCAACTTGCTCCAACACCTGCTTGTTTCAAGTGTACCTATTAAGGTAAGTTCAAGTGTAGGTAAGTTTCAGGTGTGTTTGATTACGGTTGGAGCAAAACTCTGCAGGGACACCGGCCCTTCAGGACAGAACTTAATATTGTAAATAACCCATTATACTTTGGAGGAGGATTCAGTTCAGTACTACAAACACAAATAAAAAGAACTACACATGGCTGAACATGGCTATAACACAACAACAATAACACAAGCAGATTCAGTTATTAATAATAGGCCCTTTCGCACCACTTTAGTTCCAGAACTAAAAAACTACAGTACTAAAGTGCTGGGATTACTTTGCGCACCGACGGTGGGTACTAAGAACTGACATAAGCAGGTCTACCGTGACATTGTTTGAGCGCAGTGTTCAACAAGGGAAACGTAAAAAAAATAAATAAATGTTAGCAACAGAAGGATGGAGCATGCTGTGATCGGAGCAGTGTTTTTTGTTGTGTCTCGCGGCTTTCACAATAATGGACATGAAATGTCGACATTCATGTGTCAAGTGATTAAAAGAATGGAAAAGATGACTCCAGAGAAGAATGTTGTTTATAAAAGAAGTTGATACAGTGTTTACACAGTATATCTTTACACAGCGTTTTAAATCATGGCAGGTGAGGGCGTTTTCATATGTGTTTAACCAATCAGCGTACACTTATATCACTGATAGTTCCTAGAACTTTTTTAGACCCTACTCTGAAGTAGAAGCTAATTTAGTTCCTCCAAATGGAGTTCCTGGAACTAAAATCATTCCTTGCGAACACGCCAAAAATTTTGAAAGGCCCTAATATTAATTTAATGTTATTTGTTTTATCTTTCATTAGCAACAACATTGTAAACTTACAAGATACAGACAGCGTAACAGCAAAACAAATAAGTTTGGCAACTATTACATACATAATTTTGCAAAAAATTAGTTCTCTACATGGAAGAACCAGTATAAATTATGCATACAAGGATGCTAACAGTGACAGTTATGAGTGGCTCAAAGGCCAGTGACTCAGTGACTCAAAGGCCAGTTTACAATGACACTCGTCCCAAATTCAGCAAACTCTTCTACTACTACATTCTTCTTCTACTCTTCTACTACTGTATATTTCAAGTTCAACTACATTTCACAAAAATACTACATACTTTTTAGGGTGCAGTATAAGTAGGTGATTTGGGACACAGCTGAACGAACCTGTTAAATTAATGATTCACAGACAAAGAACGTAACTCGTTTCATTCCTGAATCAAGAATCACTTGAAAAATTATTTAAAATTACTCACTGATGAAGAAAGTCACTTATTTCATTGCTGAATGAATTAGTGTTTTTGAACAGATCAGCTGAACTAATTATTCAGTGACTCGCACCATAACAGGAAATTGCCACCACCTACTGGCATAAAATTGTATAAAAACTCACTGACTTTCTGTGCGTTTGTATATAGCAAAGTAAATGCTCTGAGACTAGGGAGTATGGCTAGATACACACAACCACTTAACAGATTTAAATGGACTACTATGACTGCCAAAAACACAAGCAGGAATGCAAAAGCACAAGCCATCCATGGCACAGGTCTGCCAACAATATGCCAGCTCTGTGTGTCATCCTGCCTCCATACATACTCATGCACTGCTGTATAAGAGACACATGTGGCCAGACGCTCACAGCATGGGCTGTCACCACACACACAAACACACGGCGAAATTAGACAGCGAGACTAAGACAGCAAGACTCCTAGCAGGGAGCATGGCTATTCACACACAAACATGTTAGACAGTTTGAGCTTCAGTCTGCCTTCTTTCACCCTCTGTTTTCTGCATCAGTGTCTCTAAGGCTGTTATTATTTCTGAAGCATCCGTGACAGTGGATGAAGGTGCAGAGCGGTTCCTCCAGTGTGCATGTGTGTTTAAAACCTATTGCTGTTTTTACCTCACCTCATTTCAGGTGTCCAAAAGAGGTGAAAAAACAACCTTGACAAACTTGTTCCATTGGCACATCAATAGGATTTTTAAAACCCTAGAAATAAAACACTAAAGACACACACACACATATGTTCCTCTTCTATCTGCCTTGCCTCAGTAAGACCAATAATCTGCTGTCAAAGCCGCTTTTGATGACTTGGTCACCTGTAATGATTTTGCGATGTCATCGTCATGACTAATACATTAGCTCAAGGTCCTCCTCTGATGTGTTAAACACAGCTTTTAAGATGGAAAGAGCAGCCGTTTGTCGACGCTCCCTTCAGAAGTCTTTGAATATTTCCTGTTGATCAAATAATTGGAACAATTTGGTGACCTGGGAGGACAAGGCAGCGATTGGCCCAGAGCTTTGGGAGGTGACAGAAACCAGTGATCAGTTTAGCGGTTACATCTCAAAGTGAGATAAAACAGTGGTGTTTATGACACACATGAGGGAGATTGAGAGAGAGAAAGGGAGTAAAGAAAGAGAATTAGACCATAGATATCACTTTATCACATTTTACCAAATTCAAATGGTATCAGTAGAAACAGTCCAAAAAAGTTCCCTTTTAATCCAAACATGAAAAAAAACCAACAACAACAAAAAAACAAAACCTAAAATCGCTGAACTGAAGGTACAGTAGTCTGTTTAATCGAGTGTGGAAGGAGTTTTTCCAGTGTGCTGGAAAAGATCATTATTCACTCAACAAGGTTATTATTCATATCAATACATCATTACACACTCAACACTCTCTGCCTCATCGTGCAAGGCAGACTTAGATATTCATAATGCTTTCATAAAAGATAAAGGAAAAACAAAACCCAAGACAAAGATTTCTGTCAGATCCAATTAGAAAGGACATTTCTCATATTATTCTAATGAATCGTACTTGTAATGATGAACATCATTCTGCAATGCTAAAACACTAATCAGAAGCCAGATACACAGTTCTAGTACAAATCTCTTAAGGATCTAAGCGTTATGCATTAAAGCAAATAAAATATTATTGTCATTTACCCATGCAAATGACAGAAGTCCATACTTTTCTCTCTATTGTTGTGAGAGCATGAGCCAATATTATTCATGTGCAAGTTTATCCTCTCTGTCTCAGACATAACGGACTTCCTCCAAATCACACATACTGCCGAGAGAGCCATGCTACACTAGGCTGATTAACCAAACTCATCACGCAGGCATGATTTTCCCATCAGGAACTCCTCCTCTGTTAGTCATCCTCGCAATCACGCTCACACGATCCTCGCAAGTTTAACTTCATTCTTGCAGTAAGGTCACTTGTAATAGGCAGCCGGAGGAAATGAGCAGGTTCTTTGATTGAGCATTTTCAAGGTTTTCTTATTTCCTCTTGTTACCCATTAAAACACGCTCTATAAATAGACTTTAATGAAAAATTTTCCTCTGAATGTCAAGAGAGAGAAAGAGAGAAAGAAGGGAAAGCAGAAACTGAGATGGAAGAAAAATTAAGCAAGTTAGAATAAGAGGCTGCGGCGCTCTAAATTACTCATCAGTAACGTGACCCATGGCTGCCAGTTGTGAAGGTGATCAGCTCCATATGCTGAGACTCTTAGCACATAACTGCTTATGACTGTTATTATAAGGCCAGCCAAAAGTGGATGGCTTAATCTGTGCAAAGCTCAGAACGCCGAGACAAAGTCATTCTTCAGAGATGGTTCACCAGTTGACAGATTGACAGACGCAAAAATCAAACGATGACAGTAACTGATCATGTATACGTTTACTCTCACGACAGAGGCACTAGATGAAGACAATGAAGAAAACCTTTTCTTTTATAAAAATACACAAAGATGATCTGCAAGCACATTAGATGTTAAACAGATGTTGTGGGTGCCAATGGGTCAAGAGGTGTGCCTGGTTAAGAATACCCAATTAGCTCATCATAGTTGATTTCTACACCATTTAGCTGCCAAAATTGAGTTTCTTTTAAAACAACGTAGCTGTAAAGTTGTATTTTTTAATTAGTTGTGAATATATGCACACACATAGGCTCAAAATTGTGTTGGCAAGATTTTATGCTTATTAAGCTCAGCAAGGCTGCATTTATTTCATCAAAAGTACAGTAAAAACTGACTTTTTGTGATATAATACGTAATTAAAAATAACTTTTTATATTTGAATATATTTTAAAAATGTCATTTATTTCATTTATTCATTATTATCTACTGTAGGTTGAAAACGGCAGCACTGCTTAATATTTTTGTGGAAACCACGATACATTTTTACATAATTCTTAATTCTTTGAATAGACATTATTTATGGTTTAGTAGGTCTTAGATAAAATACTTTCTGTCAATTTTGATCAATTTAGTGCAACTTATGATGTACGTGCATGTGTATAACTTGCAGATCTTTAACTTATGAGGGTCCACCTGTGCCAGTCAATTAATGGCCATTTAAATTAACGGAAAACTGATCATAACATAACTTTTTCAATTGTCATTAAAATGAGAGTTTACGGTTCAGATCATTTCAGCAGAATCTAAGCTCTAGCCATGAAGGCAGACCTGAAAAAACAAACACAAAGACCCAGGCCGAGACAGAGCGAGTGTTTGACACAAAGTCACTTAAACTGGCGTGAAAACATAAACAATGAT
The DNA here is from genome assembly GCA_032359235.1 of Enteromius mattozi. Taxonomy (NCBI): domain Eukaryota; kingdom Metazoa; phylum Chordata; class Actinopteri; order Cypriniformes; family Cyprinidae; genus Enteromius; species Enteromius mattozi. The sequence goes on from JAUMHE010000061.1 coordinate 8,816,736, forward strand.
CCACACTCTCTTCAACTCGCCGCTCAAATGAACATAAATTACAGAGAACCAAATGGCTGTGTTTGCTGTAGATTTGGCAGGGAGAAAGCTAGGAGGAGGAAAAGACAGCAAAAAGAACAGCAGCGAGGTCATTAAAACACAATTAGGCACAATTATCACTGCTGATTTATGCCACCTGCGAGTATACCAGCAGGAAGAAGATACGTGTTAAACAGGGCAACGGGGTTATTAAACATCCAATTATAAATGCACACACACAAACACATAGTGAGACTCAAAACAAACACTGAGTCTGTGATGTTTCACTCCCTTTATATATTCTGACTGTTATACTGACCCCTCAATGACCTGCTCGGTAAACATTCAGTGTTGCTTTAACCCTGTTGCATTACAGTTCCATCATTAACAGGTATTATTGTTGAAAAAGGAAAATTGGGTCTCATTAAGGTAATAATGGCTGAGGAATGCCAGGGTTTGTGCTGAAAACAGGACAGGCCTGACTTGAATGGAAATAAATAAGAATGACAGGAAGGTAAATGGGAATGGGTGGAGGTAAAAAAGGAATGAGCGGGAGAGGGAAGTTGAGGCCTGGGATAAAACACTGGATACAATCATTCACGTCTCCTACAGTATGACCCTGAAAGCTAGAAACGGTCATTTTATATCCAATGGGAAAACACACTCCAAAGCAGGTTTCCAACATCAAGTGATTTTTCCATCCAAGCTGAAACCTAAATACTGCACAAAGCAACTAAAAATGGCAGTTAATCAGAACCAATTTTATTTTTAATATTATTTAATATGGGCTTTTGGACTAATATGATTCATCAGTGGTTGAGGCTACTGAGTTTATAAGTATCAAAGACTGAAATCGATGTGTGTCTCTGGTTTCACACACTAGATTATCCATCGGTTGACTTATAAGTGTTGCCTGTGTACCCCACTAAGGAATATCACTTTCAGAAGCCAGATCTTGTTCCTTCACCTACATGAGGAAATGCCTTCAAAAGACAAGCAGACCTCCCTACACAAAGAACATAGTGTGCGTTAATGTGTGCGCTCGAGCACTTCCTGTGCACCCTGTAGGATATAGACAGAAACATGGATACTTGGGGAAGAAAAAAAAAAAAAAAAAAAAATTCAGAGAACACTCTGCAGAGGAAGGAATGAAAGATTAGAAAAACAGCAAAAAGACAGGAGAGAGATCTGTACCCCAGACTTACATAATGACCAGTGACAAACTCTAACCCCTAATACTGCACTTCAAATATTCTTTAAATGAATCATTTGTCTATGCATTCATTATAAAATTATTTGAATGAACCTTTTATGAATAGCCTGAAATATACTGTATCAGTCTTTTACTGATCTCAGCAGATAACGAGGGAGATGAGTGACACATTAGCTCTCAGGTCAACATTACCCTCTGATGGTGCATGTCAGTGTCTGTCCTCAATATCTCACTGGAGAAAACGTTCTCTTGCACTCGGAGCCATCAGGGCCATGATATATTTCTCCAGAGCACACAGATGTATCGCAAAAGCGCTATCATGTGTGCTCCCGCCTTTCACCCTAATCTAATTTGTGCTTCCATTATTTCTAGAAAGTGACATTAGCTTTGAGTTCGGTTTTTCATCGCTAACCCAAACGGGAAAAAAAAGAAAAAAAAAGAAGAACGAACAGATGAAAGCCTTAAGCAGCAAAAGTCAACTACAAATGCAGGTAGAAATGGAAATTAAGTAATTATTAATTTATTTTTTATATCCAACTGATGAGCCAATAATTAATTGCAGTCTACAATTATACCCTTTCTGAAAGTCTTTAACATACAAGTACACATATATATGAACCCTTTTGATATCAAGAACCAACAACTACCTTTCGGAAATATTTAGCATCAAAATAGGGTTTTCTAATAAAGATGCTGGAGAGAAAACATTAATGAAGCCTTGTGTCATCAACCAATGAGAGGTCAAAGAGGAAATGAGAACAGTGTGAACTTTTATAGGACAGAATGTCTGTTGGCTGTGCTTGTGTTCCAAGGCTCAACATGACAAATCTATGCTCAGACATTCAAAAACATTTTTTTCCAAAGTAGTAAGTCTTGTTTTGGCTTCACAGTCTCTGAGACTTGGTCTTCTACCACTGTATAGATTTCATTGCCATGAACAGTCAACAGCAATAAGCCAAAACACGTCCGTGTTTTAAGACATTCTGCATGCTTCATTGACATTGTCCTAGGGTACTGAAGCGGTTTGATGAGAATCACACAAACTTTGGCCATTCATTTCAGTCACTTCACTTTCTTTTCAAAAAAAGATTATGTACTGCTCAACTAACCCAACACATTTAACAAGCCTAGAGCTGGATTCTCAAAAATCTTAAGAAAAAGTTCTCAAATATTTTCAAAAGAACATAAAAATAAAATCTCTTAAAAATAAAATCACAGGCTTTGTTGCTATTTGATTGTGGGGTAGTTCTTGCTGAAGATTCGATGATCCAAGTAATACAAATTACAGTAATTATTATCGTAAAAGGCCCTGAAATAATTCAAACTAAGTTCTTTTTCGTTCTTCATTTGCGGCCAAAAAGAAATTTGAAAAGCCTGAGTGACAGTATATTGCTTCCGAACATTCTGACAACCCCATGCTACTGGAGGCGGGGTGTAAATTGATGTAAACATGACGCGACGCTCGCACATAGCCTGTAAGTTTGATAAAAACGGTATTGTAAACCACTTTGAAAGGAGGACAACAACAGTAGCTGTATGGTGTAATATTTATTTGAAACGCATGTATTTGGTACTTACTACCTTATATATCTTTACCCATTCTTTTCATGGCTTTGGAAAACTTGAATCTGATTTTTCTCTGCGTCGCTTTTTGCATAACTCTGGGTGGTTGACACAAGCTTCGTTGTAATTTCAGTACACACCCAACCACTGCATAGCCGCCTAAGACCAATGGTAGCTCAAAGGTGTTTAGTAGCTAAACCGAATTCCCAAAAAGTTCGCTTTGGTGAACCGATTCAAACTGCCAAAAACGGTAAACAAACTTAGTTTTGGCCTGATTTTGTTTGAAATGATATCATGACAGTTTGTTCTTCGATTTCGTTTGAAGTATATTTGGGGCCTTAATAATGGCGGACAGGGAATTCAGCACTAGGAGAACCATTTATTTATTTATTTATTAGAAAAAAAAAAAATGCTGTGTATTTTAAGAATTATTTTTATAGAGCCAATCTCAAAATGGATCAGTCTCATTTATGCTGCATTTTTCTTGTGCGCTCTTAAGAATAAATGCATAATGTGAATTTCTGTGTGTGAGTATATGCTATGTTGGACAAAAATGTTGTAATTATAAAATCAAAAAGTCCCCATTTGACTTGTGTTTGACTTAAAAAGTCAGGGTCAAAACTTGTCTTTTTTTTTCTCACATTTTCTATCAGTGGTGTCAAAGGAAATACAGAGAATTTTATTTTTAGGAATGTTATGTGAATCCAGGATTCTGGATTCTCAAGTACAAACACATGGAATTTGAATACAAGATATTGATTTGGACTGTAAGAACCCCTCCTGAGTTCCACCCTGGCAAAGATCATATTAGGAAAACAAATACAGTTGCATTATTACTTCCTTCATTTCTCTAATTTCGTTAAATATGCAGCAAAGGCAAATCTGTAGAAGTTCAATAAACACTTCCCTGTTGACTTTTGACTTCAATTAATCAGATTTACTGTACATTTAACCATATAAAGAATCAAAATGACTTGGTTTGATTCAGAAAATAAGATTGTCTTTGCATATTTAATGAAAAAAGTGTTCCGCAACAGACCTCACCAGAGTGTATGTGTGAGATACATGAATATACATGAATATAGGAGACACACTTGTGCTGCTATCATTAAAGCAATAAATGTATATACCAAATGTATCAACTTTTCATTCACACTGTTATAATGACTTATATATAACTTGTGATTAAAAATATAT
>JAUMHE010000061.1:8840701-8858653 GCA_032359235.1 Enteromius mattozi
TATATATATTATTATTAATAATAATAATAATAATAATAATAATTATTATTATTTTTTAAAGTACATATATTATTATTATTATTATTAATAATAATAATAATAATAATAATAATTATTATTATTATTATTATTATTATTATTGTTTATTTTATTTTATTTTTTTACAAAGTTCAGACATTACAACATTATAAATGTACAGCATGAAAATGTGCTATTTTTGATATCTGCCAAAATTTACATTTGGAAGTATTACTAAATTAATAAGACTGGCCAAGGTAAGGTAATAATTGACAAAGGTAATGTAAAATGTATAAGCAGTATAAATAAGCATGCATAAAAAAAAAAATTGTAAAAAATTATATATAAAATAAATTAAAAAAAAAAAAGTAGACATAAGTAGATTATATACTGATTAACATACAAAATGAAAGTACAATATGTGAAAGTATTCTGACACAAACTAAACAGCATAGACTGTTTTCCGACATGTTTTTAACAGCTGTGTATTGTATTGGTTGTGTAATATCTGTTCAACCATTTCATTCTTGCTGAAATTGTGGTACCAGGACAACATAATGGTCAGGAGCCATCCAGAAGCTACCAGTACGTTTAGACTGGAATTTGTCCTGTGAAACGTTATGTAACAGTGCAGAGCAGTGAAAGAGAAATTCAACTGCTACCAAGGGGACTAAATATTTATCAAGACAAGACTAACAACTCCGCCACCGGGTTGGTTGTCATAGTAAAGCAGAGAGGGAAGGGAATGCTATGAGCTTGGATCAACCGGGTCCGAGAGCGCCAAAGATGCAAATTTTCTGGATCTCCTCCTCCAGAACCGCGTGTGATGTGGTGAAGCTTGGCCGTGGTAAGAGCAGTTGTCGGGACCCATGACGAACAATCTGTGCTTTCTTCGTCACCCATTTCGCAACCCTCAAAAACGTACTGAACTCCGAACGGGGTCACCGTCTGTTACTACAGCAGTGGTGTAGAAGTGGAATCTCTCGCACACCGGCAAACACGCTCGCAGGCGAAGAAAAGAGACATAATATTTCTTATCCACTCAGACTCATACACACTTGGTGGAGGAGGAATGGAATGTGGGATCTGGTGAAGGATGGAACGTAACTGTCCGGTTCCTGCGCATTCCAGGGAGCGACATCTGTTTAGGCCGTCTGAGCAGTGGCGGAGCGGTTTTGCTCTGTACAGTTTAGATTCCATCAGAGGCTGAGTGAGATTCAATGCCTTTATTTACAGCTCGGGCCGTTCTCCAGATACCTGCCTGTCCACACAGGAGCGCCAGAGAGCAGACGTTTAAAATCCATTACAGAGCCCTTACACTGATCATAGCTCACGTTCCACAGTAAAGAGAGGGCAGGAAATGAGAGCAATGAATCAGAGTAATACCTTCAAGCATTAGTGCACCATTATTCCACTACATCACAGAGACCTTGCAGACCGATAAACAAATGCTTCATTTTTCAGACTATAAAATTGCACAGTTGGATGAAGAACAATGTGAATCGGTCATGGCTATATGGCTAGTTGATGAGTCGATTAGTGAGGATAAAAGGATAAATTTAGAACCCACAAAAGTTAAAACTGCTTCAAGATCCTTGAAACTGGTAGCATTCTGTCCTGTTTTTGATCATGATAATGCATCTGATTTAAAAAATACAAAATATAGGGCTTCCTTTGACTAGCTATCCTAAAATGGTGTCATTTTTACTCATCTCTGGCTTGGCACTTAAATAATGAGTATTAAAACACATGAATAAACAGAGCAATGCTTCGGTAAACACACTGTGTTTTGTGGTCAAGGTTCAGATCACATGTTACAATGAAGCAGTGTCTAAATCCTCTTGGACCAGACGTTCAATACCCACAGGCCCTTGACAAAACACGAGCGGAGAACATAAGCAGGTGAGAGAAACGGCAGCCAGTCTGGCCTCTGGGTCCTCCAAGAGCATTCTGCAGCCAAACAAACACAGCTTTAAACACAATTACACTGAACGCTGACAGATACGGAGGAGAGGAAATTTGATGTGGAATTCAAGGAATATGACAAAGGAGAGAGAAAAAGGGGGAGATGAGTATAGAAAGCGCCTAAGAAAAAGCTCAGTTAATGAGCTGCCTTGCTGGGTACTATCTACATAAGCAGCTGCCATAAGACAGGTTTTTCACCTTTCTAGGTGAAAGGAAACCTTACTTGTAACTGATTTGGAACAATTACACTAACGTTCAGTTTGGGGCTAGTAAAAATCATTTGAAAGAGGTTTCAAATGCTTATCCAGGGTGCTTTTATTTAGCAAAAGAAAAAAAATTAAAAATAGTAATAAATCGCAATATAAATAAAAATTGCATTATTAGAATTTAAAATAATGGATCTTCACTGCAAAGCTGAATTTAAAACAGCCATTTGTCCATTCTTTTTATGGTGATCTCTGAATAATAATAAAATGTTTAATGCATTTCCATTCACTTCAACACTACTGCTTGCAGTAGCATGGCTTAGTGGTTAGTACAGTCGATCACCTCAGAGCAAGGTGTATCCATAACAATATAATAATAGAAAGGCATAAACATTTGACACATTACGGATTCTAAATTGTCCATATTTGAATGTGTTTTGCACACACTGCATGCTGGAATACATTCCAGGACTTTTAGCCCCTTTTACACATGTTCTGCTTTTTCTAGTTTCTAGTTTTTTTGTTGTTGTTGTCATCTCTAGGGTATCTCTTACACACTCCAAACAACTGCACATTCTGATCAGATAACATATAATGCTTATGACATATGAATGTGCTTGTGAAAGCTGATGGGTGGCTTTTGGGGAGTTTGGGCTTGTAAAAATGTGTCCTTTTCTCACCTCTATTCATAATTTCCTTTGTAAAGCACTTTGAATCTACTGGTGTGTGGTTCAGACTGGTTCAGACAGAGACCAAGGAGAGCAGTGAAGCTTTGCAGTCTTAAAAACAGACTAGGTGCTTTAAGATTTTGAATGTAAAAATACCTAAATATAAAATAATAAGGTTGACTTTGAAATTACAAAAGACGAATGTTAAAAGGGTTATGGACATTAATTATTTACATTATTTACAGATCACTTTTTGTAATTCTACATAACTTCGTACATACTTTAATAAAAAAAAAAAACAACAACCACTGTAAATTGTTATATTAATGGTATACATGTTATTCATTTACAGATATTGTAAATTGTAAATGTAGAGTTTTGAATATAATTTAAAATAACAGAAAAACACTTTTAAAAATATGTAATTATAAAAGTTATTTTCCATAATACGGTGTACAGATTACTACAGGCTCTAATTATCATCACCCATGTTTTTATTGTATTTGTCAATATATTATAAAATGTACAAAATGTTATTTTAATATTTTTGTAGACTGGTATATTAAAATGATCAGTTAATATCAGTTATCAGAAATATGTTTGCTTTCATAAATATAAGCCATTTATTTATCAAATGGAAAACAACAAAGCTGCTACGAGACAAATCATAGAGGAATATGGGACTGAAGCTCTGTTAACATCTAAAGATCAGAAAAGGGCCATACGTGCACCCACGTACCCATGGACTTTAACCTCAAGTAAATCCGGAAATTGGTCAAAAGTGGAGAAAAGAAACTGATTGAAAATCGTAATACCACATGTAAACCGTGTCAGAGAGATAGTGATTTGTATGGCAATGGTACGTATTTGCAGTAAAGTATTTCTGCTCTGGGTTACTGTTAACATCCGTAATGTTCAAATTATATTGACCTCTTTTCTTCCGCTTGTCTCAAAGTGACCAGAGCAGCTGGATCATGTAACCCTGATGGTGCGATGCATGGCCCAAAACAGCACCAGCAGCCCTACTGCACCTCATCACCTCACGCTTAAACCGATCGCAGACCTTCAGAGAGCAAGAGAGGAAAGGCCTGCAGACAGATGGGCTTGACTGTGAGATGCCTGTCAAAGAGGGATGTTTACACAAACCCCACCATACAGGACGGGTGCGACACGCACCTTTTTAACTCATCTTTATGAAAAGTTCAACAAATACACTGGTTAATGTTCTTGGTAAACGGTACATGTCAGAACATGTCAATAAAATTACAATTTAAACCAGTATATCTGTTCCAGAAATGAAGGGCAAACATCTTTGCAGTGATGTGTGGCATTCCCCATTTCTAATATCCAGTTTCACAACTCATAAAACAGAAGGAATGGCACTATTTCAAGGTACGTGTGGCACTTGAAATGTGCAAATTTAGATTTATGAAAGCTATAGCACTGCGAACACAGCAGAAAGATCCGAAATTGGGAGACAGAGCCCACATTTTCCTTATAAAAGAAGAAAAAAGGTGCCCGTCATGAAAAAGCAGTATATGATCTCACATTGGCTTGTATGAGAAATGCTCCAACATTCCTCAGATGAGGTCTTGCCCTTGCCCCTTGTGTCTGTAACCAAGCACTAGTGCTTTAATTGTGAGTATAATGTAATACGTCAGTGGCTTTATGGATTAAACATACTACATATGTCTGCATTCCATCCCAAGCACATTCAGTATTCCTGACAAACGCACATGTGAACTCACAAAAAATACACACTCTCACTCAAGCATGTGTGTGTATGTGTGCATAAAGATATGCATTTGTTGACTCTGGAGCTTGCCGAGTCCAGACACTGAATGCAGAAGGTTTGTATTACTCTGGGAATTTATTTTGGATGCAGAACACGGATTATAAAGAATCGGAATCAGACACCAGCTGCTCTTTAAGAGACTTCACAAACATTAATATGGTGGCTCGGTGTTAAGTAGGAAAATGTATAGCCGTAACTGCCAGCGACTGGGACTCCAACAAATACATTTTCAGCGTCTCAGATTCAACAGTAGGGCAGACATATCCGTCTGTGCTATAAACTGATAAGTAGATAAGTGAGAAATTTAAACTTCCTGACTCTATATGGAAAGCTTTAATATGGTTAGAATGTTTTGTTTTTTGACCGGGTTTGCCAAGGTCAAATTAAATTAGGAAAATTAAAAAAATAAATAAATAAATTCACTATAAGCAATACCTACATGCCAAAGTTCTCAGGTAGCCCTTTTTCCCCATGTTTCCATGGACCTCACTTACTACATTACTATGTTATGTTGAAAACAGCTGCCTAATATTTTTGTGGAAACAGTTTTAGTTCATGATAGTCTATGATACTCAAAACCAGAAATCTTATCTAATCAAAGGTCATTTAACTATATTTTAGATTGTGAGGACAGCCTCTCCATGGCCACTGATGTTACTGGATTCTGGTTAAGGGGCCCATTTTTACCTTCCTTTTCCATGAAAAATGAAACAAGGCAAGATTGGGCACTTTATACATGCTGTCAGTGAAAAAGCAGGCAAGAGTAATCATTTGTGCTCCATTATGATGGCTTTTGTAAATAAAAGAGCAGACAATGCTGTTAAAGTCCCACACACAGGTAATGCCACAGCAGGCCTAAACCTCAGACTCCTCAGAGGAGGTCACCTTTCACCATCGCCCCAGAGGTGTGTGCCGTGTTTCCCCGTGAGGGCTGAATACAGGAGTCTGTGTTGAATCTGGTTCTCTCTTGTAATAACAAATACAGAAATGAACAAAGGTGAAAACTGCAGACATTAGCAACTGATCTCACAGCTGGGTTAAGTTTAGGAGGATTAGGTGTTGGTGGTGGGGTGGTGGGGGGTCACAAAAAAAATCCATGTGAAGGAAAAAATAAATACAAATTGCTGAGTGTAAAATAGTGTAATAATAAGATATATATATATATTCATATAAATAAATGTTTCAACTTTATAGTAAAGACTAAAAACTCATTGTGAGAGAACAATTTACTTCTCTCTAAAACTTTTAATATGAAAACTTCCAGATAATTATTCATTTCCTTTCTCTCTTATTCTCTTGTTTTATAGAGACACATAGACGCACCTAACCTAGGTGGAAATTACAGGTTGTGTCAGATTTCCTGTAAGGCTCTTTGGAGTGGCAACTTGGCAAAGGAACAGAGTGCAGCTGGACATGTGTGAAACCCTGCTTTAATTGCATAGAGAGAAGAGGTCAGACTGCCGTCTGCTGTCCTGCATGTCAGATCTCCTCTGCAGGTAGATGGTTAAGTAGGGTACTTCTGAATCTGAGGCCAACTCAGTCCATAGCAAATCCCGTGCACATCAGGACATATCGCTAGTGAATTTGTATTATGAATGGGCCCCAATCACCATAGTATCAATGACATCAGTGATTCCAAAAACAAAAAAACAAAAAAAACACTGTGCGACATAAAAAAAAAAAAATGAGGAGTAGAAAAACTGACAAGTTAAAAGGAATTGAAAGAAAAAGCAAGTGAAAGCTGATAAGCACAGGTACAGCACAACCTGATTAAACTGATTTCCCACAAGTGGCATGTGAAAACTTCAATACTCAGTGGGACAAGCCGGGTAATAAAATGAAATTAAAGAAGAGAGAAGAATTGAAATTACAAATACATTTAAAACTGGCCTTTACCAGAGATTTAGATTTAGCATCAACAAGGCATACAGCCTACATGCTATTTAAAGTCTGAAGAAAGGTTGCATTCAATATAAATCTCTAATTAACTTTTTTTTTTTAGATGTGCCTTTAGATCCCCATTTCTTAAACAACCAACTGTACAAACACTCAAAAAGCACAATCACTGATGCAACGAGATATGAGAGAGAGATTTAGTGACCTAGTGTTAAATCGCATCTTAAAGAACAGATTATGTCTAACACTGTACACACACACACTCACCTTGACCAATGAATGTAGACTCCTCTCCCCAAACATAGCGTGTAGAAAAGAGCGGTCATCTGCGCTCTCAACATGAGGCTGCAGCTGAGACGGCAGTACAGACAACAGCTCATACAGACCTGCAGGGGAAATACAGGAAACACATTACACACCCAGACACACATACAGCCAATACCCAAAGAGAATATATAGACAGATATAAACAAGACCCAGAAAATCTGAAATCAACACAGACACCTGAGGCACATCAGATAGGCTACAAAGATTATTCTCCAGAAAATTCTTCTAACATGATGTGACATTTTTATAGACCTCAAACAACAGTACACTAATAAAATAATAATGACAACATCATGGTTTACTTTAGCATGCTCAATGGGTCAAACTGAGGGTTGTAAAAATGGTCCTCTCCCAGGCTGCACCTCACTTCCTCCCTTTGTTGGCTACTTCCTGTTTTTCTAGGAATCACAACTGGAACTGTGAATCAAATCCCTAAAGTTTCATTAGTATGTCTGTGATGTTTAAACAAGCATAAACACACCATAATATCTTTAACATGCTTTAAAAATTCAGACACCAACACAACTGAGCTTAAAGTGCGAGATGACATCACTGGGCGTTATTCACTAGTGCCATTGATTTAGTTTTTGCATGAACAGGAGAACATGACAAAAATTGCCCAATTCACAAGTACTGTTCGAATGTTAGCGAACTGCATAAAACACGCCTTAACCATCTCTATATAAGGGCTTTCTGCACAACCTTTGCTTTACAGCCTTTATACACTCTTGCCTGAGAATTGGCAAAGCAAGATCTTCCAGCTATAAGCCTAGCAAGCGTGCCATCCTCAAAACCATTTCAAACATCTCTTATTAGCCAGCTGTACATATATTTACATTTTTATTCAGAGAAAACTCATTATTATATCCAATAAGTTTATATCGAATATATATATAATCTCATGGTTGAAGCAAAATAACAAGGGCAATCACTGGCTTCATTGCACATGAAGTGTAATGTGCAGTTTTACTCCCTGGTATTTCAGTGTTTTACCTTAGATATGCTTGATGAATGCATCATTTATGCAGATTGAAATACAATACATTTTAGATACACAATGCTCACATGCGGACAAGATGACTGAAGCGCACTCAAGGCTGCCGGCTGTGCATTTCTTGCATCTGCAAGTGCTTTTATGATGCAAAATTAATGTCAACGCAATTTCATCAAGTACAACAGGTTCCTGGATCAACATCCTTATTGATCCTGGAACAACATTCCAATCAACCAATCAGAATCGAGGGATAAGTTTTCAGCAAATAATGGTTTTAGGCTTATGATCAGGTTTAACCCTTGTTAATCAGCCATCATTTCACACTGATTTCAGGAATAAATGGGTAGGGTTAGGTTTAGGGGTAGAGACTGGGTTAAGCCTATATTTTTGGACAGTAATATTGATCCAGGATCAACAAAAGATGTTGATCCAGCAACATGCCTTACTTGGCAAAATCACAGTGACCATTACACTAAAGGTGCATCTGAAATCAAATACAAAGTAAATCTACATGATTTTAAATGCTGTAAGTGCCATTACTTTGAAATAATACAGTATATAAAATGTATATGTTAACATTACAAACAGGGTATTGAAATAAATTTACACTTTAAAATAGAAAATTAGAAAACTAATCTAACCCCTAAATCTGAATGACAGTTTAAAACAGTCACAAACAGCTGTCTTCAAACTACTTTTATGTTCTACTTCAAAGACATGTAAAATGCAGTTTCATGAATCATAAATCTGGGAATCTTATTTTTTTTTTTTTTTATACAGAAATTCTTTTATAGTAACCGTTTGAATAGATTCAATAAGCAAATTTGATTATGGCCACAGCTCACTCAGCTGTAATGTGACATTAAAAAAACAGCACTGTCTCTCACTTAACCACTTATTGGACAAAACAGCTTGTTACTGGAAAAGCTGCACTGTTTTGTGAACAGCTGAGATGTTGTCACGCTACTCACCAATGTTAAGCGAGTACTGTCACTACCTTTAGTCAGTCACTCTAAAAACACTGTTCTTCCGACCGCTGACCATCTGGACACAGCCTGAGTTTAACAGTCAACATCTAACCTTATGTCCCAGCAGCCTATAAAAGGATCCATTTAAACTGACCATTATTGGCTGCCAGGCCAAATATACCAGACGGGATGTGAAAGAATGCTGTGCCAAGCAGTGTTTCCTTTTCACACGCCTACACTTCCCAGCGGCCTCCAGAAAATAACAGCGTTCTTTAGACATCAGTGGCGGAGCTGGAGTACAACAGGGCGGAGCGGAAGGTGGAAGGCCTTGCTTTTCAAATTCGCAACATTATGGGTCAGCAGCGCAGGGCATGGAGAGCAGCTTTAATTACACAGGCTGTCAGGAAAACAGCGAGGTCATCCAAACTGTCTGGAGTTAACACAACACGAACAGACGCGCACAAACCTTTAAGTGCACATGCACGCAAACATGGTGGTTTTCTGGAACAACACGGAATATTTAAGGCACTCACAAACGGACCTGTAAAAAGAAACAAGGATAGCACATGTAAACACACAAATGCATGCCACAAAAGAGACTGTCCGCATGGGAAATATGCTCCGTTGGCTCCCCATCTGGCTCCTGTCGGCCTCACACTAGCCAGGAAGAGGACAACTGGCAAAAAAAAAAAAAAAGACCAGATAGATTTACAACACAGGCCACATTTCGAAAACAGAAAAATGGCTCTACTTAAATGTCTTGTTTGGATGAGTTCAAGAGTCAATAGTGCAAAAAGATTCACACACACTCGGCTCAGTGAGCTGTGTGGCAGGAAATGAACACTGGTCCGTGCTTCTCTCCTTCGAGCGCTGAGAGACTGACTCTGTGAAGCAATATATATGTCAGGCAAACACACGCTCATGCATAAGACCACCTCAGGGGTCAGTATTTCAGGTGCTACTCTGAGAACATGGTTCATGCCTGTCTGTGAGAGAACGGAGCGAGTGAATGGATATAAAAAAAACCCAAAAAAAACCAAGAACAGCTGCACTCTGCGTACTTTCATTCATTTTCTCTTTGATTTACCTCCTAAAACAGAAAAACTACATCCACAGAGAGAAAGAGGCCCTCCAGAGCTGACAAATTATAGTAGAGGAGAGCGAGAGAGAGATATAGATACAAAATGAGATACATCTAGCCAGCTACATAACCGTGAAGCTGTAATGAGTTGTAAGTTGTAACCTTTAATCTGTACTTGGGTTATCCGTGTGTCTTAACGGCCGATATGCATGAAGCATACAAAAATGTATGCTTTTGGCAGTCTGAGTCCATTTCAGGGTTTTCCTCGCTGTGTTCTCAGCTCCGGTCTCTTAAACCACAACACCACATCAGAGCTCTTGCCCAGGATCTCACAGGATCTACTTGCATGTTCTGGACCATCTACTCAAATCATAGCTACACACTAAATGGTGTCTAGTCCTATACATTAGTACTGTATAAACTGCATATCCTATTTTCCTACTAATCGCTTTTAGCAATAAACCCCATAACTTATACTGTTTTGCATCGTAAATGGGTGATAGTTCACCCAAAAAAAAAAAATTCTGTCATTAATCAATCACCGTCATTTTGTTCCAAACACAAGACCCTTGTTCATCTTAGGAACACAAGTGAAGATATTTTCGATGAAATCTAAGAGCTTTCTGACCCTGCATACACAGCAATGCAACTGACACCTTTAAGGGCCAGAAAGGTAGTAAAAGCTTGAACATGGCAGTTGCATGGCTCGCTAAAATACAATTTTAAATAAATCAGTTACACACCTGAATAAAACTGTTGCCTGTCTACATAAAGTACAATCCAATACAATATGTTTCACAGTCATTTTAATTTATCTACACTAACATTCAAAACTTTCAGTTTTGAAAACATCTCATGCTCACAAAGGCAATACTTATTTGATCAAAAACAGGAACATTGTAAAATATGTACAGCATTGTTATTTTAATGCATTATTTATATTTAAAACGCATTTTATTCCTTTCATGTGTAATTGAAAACTAGAATGATGTCTGCAAAAATTGCTTTACCATCACTCTAGTCTTCAGTTACACATGATCCTTCAGAAATTAACTGCTTAGGTACAACATTATAAATGTCTTAACTGTCTGAGCAATTTAATGCGTCCTTGCTGAATAAACTTAAATATTTCTTTTGAACGGCAATGTTTATTGCACGACTTTGGACATTTGATTCCTAAATTCCTAAATCAGTCATTCCTGGTTCTTTTTTTTTTCTATTTTGGATCCATGAAGTGCTTGTCAACATGTGGACACAGACAAATAGGCTTTTCTGCTTCTTTTCTGATCTAGCTGCACAGTAGCCAAGGTCAAACCATCCCTCAACAGGAGCATCTCTGGAGCCCTGAATTTCTGTTATTTTACTGCGATTACACAGAACAGGAGGGAATGTGATCCAGAAGCGGCTATCTGAACACCTGTAGAAGAAATTTGGTCCAATCACACACTGATTCCTTGTGAAAGTACACATTTCATGTCTATATAAGATCTCAATCACAGCAGAAAAATAACAGGACTACAACTGACAAGTCTGAATTTAAAGTTGAGTTTTTAAAACTATAGCTATAACACCGAAGAAGGGATATGTGACCCAAATATTACTAAAACTGTCCTCTTCTGACTGAGCTATTATGTCACTCCTAGTAACACCCTAATACCGTTATAAAGTCTTCTGCATACCTACAAAAATAAAGCTTTTGTTGCAATTGTGTATAAAAATGTTCAGACCCTTTTTACACTAGAGCAACCACACCAGATATTCAGCTCTGCATGTATTCTGCTCGTCAACATCAACAGATATCTTTATCCTCTGAAAATAGAGATATAAAAACAAAATACTAATAAATGAAATTCCTTGTCCTTCTGCTTTTCTCCCTCTCCTTTCTCCTGCATTTGGTAAAATGAAGTGGAAATTTTCATTCTGATGTAATTGGAAACAGGGAGCTATTCCAGTGGCAACAAATCCTTGTGTTACAGTTCTGTATCCCTGTGGCAGTAGAGAGAGAGAGCGAAAGAGATGGAAAAGAGGAGGATAAATGGCTGGAAATCGATAAAGTGCTCCCAAAGCGCATGCTGCTGCTGCTACTAACGTTCCTCTCTCCCTCCCTCTCTTTCGTTCTGTCCTCTGTTCCCAGATGCTCTGCATTCTTGACATCAGAATGGAAAAATTTACTGTTAGCCGAGAAGAAATTTAATATGGCCATTCCTGTCATATCCCTCATTGCAGCCATATTCAGCCGGTTCTCTGCTGAAGCCATAAGAGAGACTCAGCACCTGAACGATAAACAATATGGAGCTCAATATGGATCTCGTTATGCACAATAGCATCATTACACCATACACTTGTTTCTGAACAGGACTTATGGAAATAAGCGGATCCACACACACTAATCAAAAAACAATTCCAGTTTCAAGTAGAGTACCTGCACAGATAGCTTCATGCATAAAACCTGTCACACATCAATTCATCTTCATTAGAGGAGACATATCTGCTAAAAAACTTCTGCCCTAACAATTTCCCACGTGTCCCTTTTTGTCTCTCTCGAGCCTACATGGTGCTCTTCTCTTTTTAGTGACGCCTTGGGGAGAGTTATCATAATTGGACAAGCAGACCAGCCCAGAATAACACAGTAAAACTTCATATGGCTCATAAAAACCTGGTAGGGGGCTATGATGCTCTAATCAAAAGGGCAGATTCAAAGTGATCAGGCTAACAGACTGTGGGGAAGGTAGGTGGGAGTGCAGCTCTGAGGACCAAACCGCTCACTGAATGAACTTTCCTTCCACCGTGGCTGAACAGAGAGAGAAATCAATGATGACTGACAGCCTGAACAATCACTCCTTCTCAAATTTAGCTAAATAAATACAAAGAAACTAATTTATTTTACATTTAATCATTCATTGTAAATGCATGTCTGTTTGGTTTAAATATCTAATAAAAATAAATATTTTAATTTAATCAAAGATTAATAAACTTAACCACACAAAACTTTAATAAAATTACAACAAACTATACAAATAAAATAATGTTAATATAAATGTTAATTTTATATATTCAAAATAAATAATACAAATAATATAAATACAATACACTTAATTTGTCCTTAATAAAAGGACAAACAACATAATTATATATTTATTTATAAATACAGAACTGATCTGGACTGGTCTGGACTTTTTAGAAAAAAAATATGATGACTGCAAAGGATTTGGGAGGGGGGTGCACAGGATGATTGAGTTTGCAGTTGATGTAAGAGGAATTACAGTAATTTATCATATGACATCAACACCAGACTCTCATTCTCTCACATACACATTTTACAGGTAGTGGGTGGATGGGTCTGTCAGCCCAAGGACACCCCAGGGTAGTGAAATCAAATGCCACCAGGAAGCAAAACGCCCACACAAAAAACAGGATACATACGATGGGGTAAAAGAACAGCATTTTATGTCCATACAGAGGAATGGGACTAGAACAGAACAGACACTGTGTGATGGAGAGTTTCAATGAGAGAGAACCAGGAAAAAAATAAAAATAAAAAATCCAGATCCAGAGGAGCCAGAAACAAGCTAATAACTTGTGGCAATCATCCTTAATTCATAGTGGGCTTTGGTGATTAAATCTCAATTTCCTGCCTTATGAATGAAACATTTAAAGTGTGCAAGAGTGTGTGTGTGTTAGAGAGAGGGGGGGGGGTTTATGTCAGGTGTCCAACAATAGCATAGAAGCCAACAACACATCAAGAGCAGTGGCAGTGGCGTTCCGGGCACATGAGCCCTTGCGCACATCTTGACATGAGGGATGTAATGGTTCTAATCTATCAGATCCACAGTGGCTTACTGGGCTTTCAAAGTGTTCATTAAAAACCTGTTGGGCAAGACAGGATTGTGCACAGCAGACGTAACCTAACCAAACCAAATGTCTCCCAGCAACCTTGTGCTCGTCCAGAGTTTTATACCCCAACTAGGCATTAGTTTCTAATGGATTACATTCACATGGTAATCCCTTCTTTATAAAGGAAATGAGACAGAGTGAGGGATGTGGGCAGAGAAGAGAAAGAAAAAAAAAATAAATAAAAAGAGAGAGACAAAGTGTGCATCTAAGTTACAAATTATATATCAGTATGGTCTCCTAACACCAAAAACACTTCCATTAAAAAAAAATCTGGGGTCAGTTTTTTTTTTGAAGGAAATTACTATTATTCTGCAAGAATATATTAAATTGCTTGAAAGTGACAGAAAACATTTATAAATGCAGGAAAGAATTTATATAAAATGGAAATTTTATTTACTTCTATTTATGAACGTGCTTTATTTTCAAAGAATCTTAAAACAGCACAACTGTCTTCAACATTCATAGTAAGTAAATATTTCTTTTGCACCAAAAAATCAGCATATTAGAATGATTTCTGAATGAACGTGACACTAAAGACTGGAATAATGGGATCAAAAGAAGAAATAACATTTTAAAATATATTTAAATAGAAAACTTATTTTCAACTATAATAATATTTCACAGTAGGATCATTTCCACTGTATTTTGACCAAATAAATGCAGTCTTGATAAGCATAAGATATTTAAAAAAAAACAAAACAAAAAACAAAAAAAACAAACAAACAACAACAAAAAAAAAAACTTTAAATCAGTGGTTTTCAAACCTGACCCCCAGCCACTCCATATTTTGTATGTCTCTATCAGAGATAGATGCTGTGGTTTTGGGTCCCCAGGACAAGTTTGAGAACCACTGCATTAGATGTGCACTTTTACAATTTTTGATCACAAGCTGTAGGTTGACGGGTCAACCTAGAACTTCTGCACAATAAGGGTATGAGGTGTAAGATGAGGTACCTATCTCACTGCCGGTTCTGGTGGAGAGGGCCGGCATGGTGACTGGCAAATCTGCTTCCTTTCAACTTCACAACGTTACCACAAAAATCCTGCAGCTTTGGGGCTGGCTGACTCGACCCCAGGAAGAGTCTGCAAATCCTTGGTTATGTCATTGGCAAATCTATAAAACATAATAAAAGGTATAATTTGTTAAAACATTATATTAAAAATACAGTTTTAAGTTAAGAACGCATGTACAGATGTTACACAGAACAAGCTCTTTAAACTGATTCAAGCTTACGCTGTGATATCTAATGAGTTCAAAGATGGAATGGCAAAGGAACAGAGGAAGCAGCAAAGACACAGAGATACATCAGCCCCAAATGTTTCCGAAATCAATTCCAATTTCTGCTTTTTCCGTCCAGGGCCTTGTGCCTACCCTGATCCGTGCCGCAGCACCGAAAAGCACCTGAAACCTTTATGTCACCCCAAAGACCTGTAACCAGTGGCCTGAAAGAACAAATGAAAACGGAGAGATGGAAAGAGGAAGGTGGGGGCAACCATACTTGCTCTGCCTCTATATAGATCACACAGTATCGGGTTTGTGGAACAAGAAACCGTATGGAGAGGAGAGAAAAAAAAAAAACCCCAAAAAAACACCTGATCGCAATGATGCTGGAGATTCAATCACGCTGCTAAGCGATAATCAAAGCGCACTGCTGCCATCTAGTGGTGACATTACAGCTAATTACAGTTTACAAAGTGCAGGCAGCCATCAGGTGGATCTGCAATTTGAACCAAAAAGGACAGAAGAGGTGAATTTGAGACAGAGACTTGTTTAAGACGTAAAGTGATTTTACACACTTAAATAAAAAACACAGACATGCTCTCCAGAAAACTGGCAAGAACACACAGTAAAAGCCCCCGCAAGATCAGAGAGAGTTCACAGAGACAATACACAAAAAAACTAAAACTTGAGGCCAGTTTGATACACTTCCCTCTCCATTGTTTGTTACATTATCCTTCACTCTCTATTTCCTCTAAAGACTCTGTCAATCTTTCTATCTCCCTGTGCTCTTGTAACTCCTGCCTGCGACTGGCTCATGGCAGTCGTGCTGTTATTAAACGCATGGCGTGTCATTGGTGTGCACATGCTGTTTTAAGAGCACACGCGCCTCGCTATTCCAATGTGCGCAAGTGTGTTTATATCTCTGTAAACTTCATACAGTGAAAAAAAAAAAAAAAAAAGTTTAGTCTTCCAGTCAATAAAAGACTTGGACTAAAATTAATGCTGTGCTGCTTCTGACAGAATGAGCAAACCACTAACACACTTTTGCACTTGTACACAAGGATGAGGGGACTTATTATCACAAAGTAGGAACTACATCAAGCTATTAAATTCAATATATTTTTATTTTATAGATAGTTTAATACAAGTTAACCTGTACCAATAGCAACTGCGACAAAGAAAAAACACACAACTTATAGTAAAATAAATAATTTATAGTATGGCACCTACACTGGACATACATGAAAATATATGAGTATTATGAGTATGTGTGTGAGTATTATTTACCGTTTAATGTTTATGGATTAGACCAAAATCCAAAACAGCACCCCTGTTCTGAGGTCTAAGTCAATTTATTTATTTTTTGTGGCAAACAAGATCATGCCAAAATGTTGTCAATTGAACTTAACTACAGAACCCAGAGCATTAATGTGTTATGCATACGACAAAAGAGAAATTGTCGTTTTGCCTTTAAGCTACTTTTATTACTGGCATGCGGTTGTACAGTTTAAGCCATTCCCCCACAAGAGAAATGTCAGGACTTTTTACATTTTATAAAAATTAGTAATTATTTTAGGTAATTGATATGGGCTCTAATATACTTGAGCATCACTGCTTCATAGAGAATATGTGAAACGCTAAATCAAGGGCACCAGGAGATCACTGAATCATCTGCAGGTGCATTAAGAGTCTTATACAGTAGATCAGTAAATCAAGAGAATTACAGCATTTATGTTGGACTGAATGAGCCTCTAAAGCTCTAAAGATGATGTACTGGAAAAATGAATTATGACGAAGGGCTACTGGAAACGTGTGCAGCATCAGTGCTGTAATAAGAGCAGGTAAGGGCTAAATTCAGCTGTGCTGACTCATTGGTTGCATTTTTACTGCTGTCATCTGAATAGACCCATGTATTGTGTATATTCTGCATTTTGTGAGATGTATATTTAGAACTTAAAAGCTTGTTTTTTTATGTTGTCCACACACAACCTTTCTCACTGTTTATCTCGCGCTTTCACACATCAGGTTTGCTGCAATAAAAGCCTAGTAGAACTTTTCCATATAAAACAGGTATGTGTGTTTTATGGATAAACTACAAAACGCTTCGCTGACTTCATACAATGAACCACTGGGAACACAATAAATTGCCACTTGCCAGTAACGCATCATAAGGCGTTCTGACTGTGAGTGTGTCTGCTAAAACTATAATAAAATGAAGTCATTTGGATGGGAGCTTATCTGTTGCTATGTTGGGCTCAAGGGGTCAGTAGTTGGCTGTTTGGATTCGGCAGTTATCCCCTGCTGGAAGATCTTACACCATTATGCTGGCAAACAGCATATTTAACTATTGACACATCAGATGAGTGTATTTTGATTAAACCATTTCTATAAGTAGTATTCAAATAGGAAAAAAAAAAATTAAGTGGATGTATAAGTAGATTTTAACGGTGTGAAACAGACGTGTATCTTTGCCCGTCTGCTGCAGTGGGTTCATATGTATGAGGTCAAGGTTTGTCTTTTGTTAGCATGGCCCTAATTGCACCTGCTCCTAACAATGTTTTGAAAACCTCAAAAAGCCACAGAGTTTTTATACTCTTCTGGGTGGCTTAATTATAGGTATTTTTGAATATGAAGCTAAGATAGGAGAAAGTGCATTAACATCAAAAAAGAAATCTGCTTTTGCATGTTCATTTAGTCTGCACATGCTGCACATTTCAGCTCACAACTTCACACCTGCCTACTGATAACACACACACCTACATATCTGAACAACAGGAATAACGTGTTTCTACAAGTTTTTTTCCCTTTCTTCTCTCTGTTGTAACAATCTGATAAGGGTAAAATATAGGAATAATAACTTTTTTTCTCTTTGTGTGGTCAGTGGAGTTTATTAATAAATAAATAAATAAATAAATAAA
>JAUMHE010000061.1:8869806-8883868 GCA_032359235.1 Enteromius mattozi
ATAGGAATTTTGGGTTTTCATGAGCTGTATGCCAAAATCATCAATATTAAAACAACAAAAGGCTTGAACTACTTCAGTTGTGTGTAATGAATCTAAAATATATGAAAGTCTAACGTTTATCAGTACATTACAGAAAATAATGAACTTTATCACAATATGCTAATTTTTGGAAAATTACCTGTATAAACTTTTGCAATTGTCCTTTGAAGTAAAAAAAGAGGACATTAAACGTGACTAACAACCAGCCGTGGTGACATCGCTCTTTTCAAACAGGGCGGAATGACATGAATATTACACTGATTTTCTGGTCTCGTGAATGGCGCTTCGAAAGAGATGTTCGTTGTTCCGAATGAAAATGAACAACTGAATTGTTTCATAAGGCCGTTCAAAGCGTCTCAGTCAGTTCCCTAGGTACTGAAGTACTAGATAATGCACAGGGAAATACCGTGGCTCAGTAAACACTGGGACAACCGATCAATCAATTTGTAAAACGTCACCATTCATCAACAACAGGCAGGAACGTCATATTTTGAAATTATTTTTATGCTATTTAGGGCAACTTAGCCCTATACTATGAAACGTACATTCTATTACAAATCCAGTCAGTATCAATAATGCTCCCGCTGTTGTGCAATGGATATGTGCCCAAAAAAATAAAAATATAAAATTAAAATTAAATAATAATATAACTGATATTGATACATAAATGTACATTTGTGATTAAATGAGTATACTTTTCAAGACTTTTGTTGTTCTTATTCCAGGCAATGTGTGTGAATGTTTAGAGTTTTTACTATATTTATAATGTGCTTTATTGTTCTCAGTGGCATCTATGCTAATATCAAGCCCCATTCACACTAGCAGCGACTTCTGTGATGAGGTTGCTAGTGGGCGTTCTCATTACTGGTTTCTTAGTAACGTCATTGTTGACAACGAATCAGGTTTCTTGCCGCTAAATACAAATATTTTGGAGGCAAAAGACTGAATATAATATAAATATACACTAGTCCATACATACAAACAAAAATGAATGAGAAACAGAGTACTTTTTTCCATTGCATGCGTTTATCTATGGCAAAAACACAAACGCCATCATCACTGCTGGAGCTGAAAGGAGAATGATCACATGAGCACTATCGTCTTCTTTCCTATTGGCTGTCGCTCCCAAAAGTTGCTCTTCATTTGCATAAAGTTAAGAGATTCTGAACTTTGTTGCGTCGCTGGACACGCCCACATCCGGTCGTCAAATGGTCGCTGTCGCTCTTGTTGCCGGAAATCTCCAGCTCTCCACTGAAATGAATGGGATTGCGTCGCTTTATGTCGAGTGTAGTGTAAACAGATCTTTAGTCTGTTTCATTCTTATTCCAAGGTGAATGTAGCCACCCAGATCCAGTCTGTATCCAGAACATACAGATCCCCTTCGAAGACGTTGTTGTCCATGAGGACAAGACCACGAGAACCAGACGTATCCTCTGCTCAATCTGACCTGTGTTGCAGCCTGGAATTAAACCACGCCATGCTGGTTTCATCTGGTCAGAGAAGAACTGCCCTCTGTCCTTGCCGCTGTCTCCTTTGCCTTGCTTATTTAGGGACGCTTTGGCTGATTGCACAGACATTACTGGAAGAGAGTCTTCTAAATGTTTGACTAGTTAAAACATTTTAGTTGAATGAACTATAAAACTAGTTCACTAAAGGTTGAGCCAACTAAAAAAAAAAACAACAAAAAAAACACAACATAATTCAGATAACACTTTCAAGTCAGAAATTGACTCAACATAAAATTTCTGAGGAACTTCTTTTTAGCAACATCATACGACTCCTTTAAATACACCTAATGTAGCCGAAAAACTTCTTTGTTTAATTGTATTTGCTCTATTGTTCTATTATATTTGTAATTTACTTTGTTCTTAATAACATAAATAAAATTAACTACATCAAGATATCTATCATTATCATGAAATAAAATTTCCCATACCATGAAATAAGGCAGATATTAAGCGTTTGTACCAAAGTGTTGCTTAAAGTGTCTTTGACCTATTAAAAAAATATTCTGTGTATTTCCACTGGATGTGCATGTCATTTCATATCTACCAGGTGATTAGGCCAAAGCTATCATACATTGATCTGTTTAGAGAGCAGTGGTTTATTAAGTTTATGGATTGGCCTTTTCAGCAGTTCTGCAGCACTTCATATGGAACAAACATTAGTGCATCTGAACTAAAGCCAGTAACTCTTTATAGAAACACCAAAACTAGAGTCTGGTTGCAAGCGTATGTGAGAAGGAGAGATCACTCAGCACCCAATACAGAAACAACAACAACAACAACAACAACAACAACAACAACAACATACAGTTTCCAAATAATTAGGCAAGATCAGACAAGATGTCTGATGACTAGTCAACTATATCATCTTAGCTCAAAACTGACACACACACACACACACACACACACACATTAAGACAAGAGGTGGTTTGTTCAAAAGTCAACAAACAATCCAGGTTGGTGACATCAGGCCAAAAGTTGCTTCACAGTTTACACTTCTTTAGAATAACATGCAATGATCATCACAAATCAGCATCAGTAAGACAAATGTAAATGTAAACAGCAGCAATTTTGATATCATGTTGACTTCAACTTCAAAAATTGTGCAAAACCCAGAACTGTGGGACCAAAGAAAAAGTGGAAGATACATTTTAGATCCCTAAAAATGGAATGGAAAATTATGAAACGCACAAGCATTCCATCATAGTTGTGCACAACAATAAACTGGTCTACAGTGGGGTGCAATTTAGTTTTAGACCCTCTGAGGGCTTAAACTGGAACTCAGCACTTATGTGGCATGGGAAAAGCCCACAGTAGTTAAGAACGCATAAATGAGGTCAAAACAGCTACATAACCTCTCTGACGTTGTAAACCGGGACAGCGGTCTACAGTAGTGCGCTCTTATGAGGTGACTGTTTGAGAGTCTCATTGTCTAAACTATGAGACAGAAAGGGAGCAATAGATGTGTGTGTGTTAGTCCCCCTTCTTTATAATGGGCTCCTTTGTCTCAGAGTTTAAACAAAGCGAGCACTGGCTGCAGGGAGTTTCAGGGCTGCTGTCTTTTTTTTGAATGAGAACTACTCACCCAAATCTGAGTGGAAGAGAGTAACACAATCAGACCTTCTCTTCAGCTTCACTTCCTTTCCCTCCCTCGCTATCCTCTCTTGCATTCTCTCATTTCTTTTGATTTTAATCTGTTTTAGGCCCTTACAAGAATAGCATTGTCTTCTAGAAATTCACCCTTGTCCCCTGATCAGAGAGGGCCTAGCCTTCCTCACACCCGTACTATCATTTCACCACAATCACATTCATGTCTTCCTTTTCTACATGTGAATGTGGGGTTTGGTGCCAATAAACCTCTTGACCATTTAAATACACTCCATGTTCATATAGGAAACTATCATGGTCCACTCAACCAAAATAACTTCTAAAGAGTTTTTTTGGTTCAGGCACAAAACGGTTGATCTGAACCTTTTAAATTTTGCCATAATTTCAAAGCAACAGAAACATGAATAAAACACTAAAATATGACTTTAACTTCAGCACCAATATTCATGGTGGAATTCATGCTGTTGATGCAAAATTACTGGCATTAAAAAAACAAAAAAAAAAACAAGACCAGCAAGAGCAGGATGGGTTGGCTCAAATGTCCCTTTAGAGCAAACAATACCTACTTTGCTAGGTGTGTTACAGTCAAGGCTGCTATGTTTACTATGAGTGATGTCTTTGTATGGTCAAAACAAGGAAAGAGAGTAAGGGGAACACTAATCCTGTTGTAGTGTAAAGGGATTTTCAATGCTCAGTGTGCCCCATGGAGTCCAGACTTCACACCTCAATGGAAAACAAAGAGATCACTCTGAATTAGAAATCACAGTTTATTTACAGCTCATTTGACATTGCTGATTGTTGCTCTAAAACTCTTATATGGGTTCAATCTCTACAAGAATAACTCCAACTGAAATGAAAATAAAGTAAAAATGAGCCATGTTTCCATACACTTTGTCATTCCAATTAAAATCATTACAACTGAAAGATTCAGTGGACCGTTTACATGAGACATCATCTATTCCGTATGACAGCAAATAGCCTACAAACCACCAGAGGGAAAAAAACAAGCTGCTTGCTTAGAATAAATTGACTAATATTTAAATCCCTTGCAAATACATACACATTTATAGAAATTATATGCCTGTCTTCTATCGTACCACACACAGAACCAAATTAACTTCTTGCACAGAGTTAACAAGTTGCACAGATTGCTTATATTTATCAGATAAAAATAATAAACACAATATAGCTTGATCTCAGCCCGTTGATCTACACACATCAACATATCGCCATAATTTCTGAATGTTAAAGCATTGAGGGACAAAATAACAGTAGCCTACGACCCTCTGTAACACAGCCCTGAAATGAATTATATTAACTGTGCTTCGTTTCAGATCCGTTTTACACTAATTCCAGAATACCTCAAAGTAATTGGTTTATATGGTGTTTATATGGCAGAATTTAAATTTTGTTTGGTTTATAGAAAGATTTATCCCAACCCTCTCAAACCTATTACAATTACATTTGGTTTGGGCATTTTTATTAAAATTTAAGTTTTTATACGAAGCATTTTCATTCCAATTACAGCGCTCCATGTAAACACATCTATTGACACTCAATCAGAATCCATCCTGCTTTAAAGAGCTTATGCATTTTTAAAGAGGAAAACTGCAGTGCTTGCTCATAATAAACAGAGCAATATTGTGCATTGGAATGATGCTGTTGTTTTAATTACCTTTACAGTTATCATTCTTGGTGTAAACAGGCCTTAATGCTAACAAATCGTGCCTTTTGTTGCCTGTGCCATTGTTACCAGAGACTTGAGTACTCGAGTGTCCTGAAATCACCTCAACACCCATGAGGCACCTATAGAGATAGATTTCCTGTGTTTGTGTGGCTGCATGTATTAATGACTGTAGCACTCTATGAAGGGCCCTGATGAGATTAAACCCTGTGAACGGATATCCGACTGGGGAAACCCTGCCAGGCTTTTCCCTTGTCCTCGCCACAAACCAGGGTTACACAATCAGCTGAAAGAATCCTTTCCCGAACAAAAAGGTAAACTGATCTAAATTTAAGGTCATTAACATTCCAGGTGAAGTCACTGCTTAGTTTAATAACTCATTAGGCTAGAAACCAGTGTGTGACATGTAAAGTTGACCACGACACAAAAATCAGGAATGGTTTACAAAATAAAACATCATGCCTGGGCAGAGTGTAATAACACTTAAAATCGCTCAGAACAATGGATCATTTATGATCTGGAATTATCCTGGAAGATTCACAAAAAGAAACTTAAATAGCTGCCAAAGACTAATCCAAGTCTGTCCAAACTGATCCAATTAGCTCTGCTCTCTCTAACACCAGGAGTAGAATTAGCAGGATCAGTTAGTAAGGCGCTTACCAGGATGTAATAAGCAGTTGAATGCTCTTCCCATGCTTACATCAGCAATAGCCAAAACATGCCAAAAGACATATAAAGGGGCTAGACACAGGCCTTTTATCGGACATGTCCTGTGTCCAAATATGTGTATGTCTTCACTAAATAAAAATGTGAAAATAATTGTAAGTCACATGACAATAACACAAGGATATAGTACATCCAGGTTGATTTCGTACTATATACTGTAACATAACTTTAACAGTCATGTTAAAAAAACCTTGAATATCATTTTGATGGTTGATCTTCTAATAATGTCTTGTTTCTTTGCCCCACTCCCCAGACACATCTGTTCTGGAGTGGTAGTTTGGCTAGCAGTATGAAATTCTGTGGGGGGAAAAAAAAAACAAAAACTAAAAAAAAACAAGTACCCCGTGTAATTCAGCTCAACTGCTGAGGTACTCCAAAGTAAAAAAAAATACACACAGCTATGCAGTTGTTTTAAAGCAGCAGATGACGTAACTGCAGCATGCAATTATACAGGATGTTATCATAGATTGGTGTGAATGCTAATACAGTTATAGTATTTTTGGTGCGAACGGGCCTTAGAGCAGAGCTTTGGTTTGTAAGGAACCTGAATAGCAGGGGCACACACATACGGTTTGCCATCCACATTAACTCCAATAAGCCTTTCAGTTTTTATAATACAATAGAGTACCTTTGTCTGAGATACATAAAAGGAGAGCATATTTTTGCATGCACCTGGCAAGAGTGAACTAGAAAGAAAAAAAAAAAAAAATAGAAAGGGCATGACAACAAATAACAGTTGAATCTTTCAGAACAGAATATATATTTTTTTTTAAAGTGCACACATTTCCAGTCACCGTAAAATGTTTATTAAAATGAATGGTGTACAAAAACACCTGCAAACTATTTGGCATAAATGTTGACTTTAAAACATCAAATTTCTCTGAAAAGCTCAGTAAACAAACAAACATCTTGGCTCATTCAAATCCTAAACTGTATTCAAATGCATAACCAGACAACCATTAGTGGGCATGTGTCCAGTATTTCCAACCATTTTATGATGGTTTTTTTTCCCAAGTCTGCTGTTTTAATTATAATAGTAACAGTCAAAAATCAATTTGTGTTTATTTATAGACATATTGTCATAATGTACTCTGTTTATGGTAACACAAAAAAAAATAAAAATCCAGGTCGATGTTGACCATCTTCATGTATTCTGGGGTTGTGCAAAAATATTGCCTTTTTGGAACATGGTCTTGTTGGAGTTTAAGAGGATTGTATCAAATACCAAGAGAATTCACAACTTTATATCTTGGACATTTAGTAGACATTTGTTGAAAGAGGATGTGTGCATTACCAGGCACTGGTATAAGCAGGACACCCCCTCAATTGGTCAATGGATAGAAATTGCCAAAGAAATATACAATATGGAACAACTGACTTTTATTTTGAGGCTTAAAAAGGACCTATTTCTAAAATAATCAATTTCTTCCAATAAGTATTGTAATATAAATAATCATTGACCGTATACAGCATATTGTACATGTACTGTAGATATAAGTTTTGGTTACCTGGACTTACAATGGAGAAACAGAAACTCTCTAACCATCTAACGGCACTGGAACATAATAAGTGATGGATTTGGAATGCTCTACATAGAAACTCTGTTTCTCATGTAAATACAGCTCTGCATGCAAAGTGCACAATTTAATTGTTTTTAGTAGAGTTTGTCATTAGCATGCAGCTAACAAAATGAAACCAAGCAAAAACTGATAAATGTGCACGCCACAGAAATATTTGTTTTTTTTTTTTAAAAAGTGCATTTTAAATAAATACGATTGAAGTTACTTCTCAGTACTAAAGAATATATAGCCTATATAGGAAGCTTGGTAGGATTTCATGGTACTGACGCCTCAAGCACTTTATGTACTACAGAAATGATTATGGGAATATCTAAAGCTATAGGCTAGTACAAGTCTATCTGTCATTAATAAGGCACATCTGTTAAGCAGAGACTCTGAAGAGGTTATGGATTTGTGAATGTTTTCAGCCAATAAGCCATAAACGGCATCTAAAAACAGGGTGACGGGATAAATCTAGTTTCAAATTACGCTGTGGCTAAACATTTGCAGCCTCTTCTCGGAACAGAGAGGAGCCATTTGTGCTCCCAGTTCTGAAGCAAGCTCAAATATCACATAAATAAAGCATTACTCTTCTTTATATTTTTGGAAGGGAAGGTGGAAAAAGGTTCAGACCAGATGATAAACTCCTCAAAGAATCTGGAAAATATCAACTTTGGTGTATTTGTGGGCTTGACATAAGACATTTCATCTCTCAACACCTTCTGGCTAGCTCTTCTGAAGCATCTGTGCTGCTTGTCATCTTTTATTAAGATAGCAAATGCAAGAAACATTGGCTTATCAAATCAGATAAACTGATTCAGATTAATTAACTAATTAATCAAATAAACCAATCTGATTTAGAGCCACTGATACTGGAGTAGCAAGCTAATGAGAAATTCCCAATCTTGTGCCTGTAAAAGATCACTGAACAACGGCAAAGTCCCCCATAAATGTAAGAAATGACATTACATGTAGAAATGATGCAAGGAATCATTCAGTATCACCTTAAGAAATCCCTAGCTGAGTCGCTTTGACACCATGAGCAAGTCATTGGTATGTCTACATAATTGACCCTGAATGCCAAGGCCACCATCACAAAGCTTAATAATCCTGTAACACACACCAACAATCCCTCGCTTCCTCTCGCAGATTCCATGCTCATCAATTCACAAACAAATGCACAATGTAGGCATCATGTGGAAAACAGCGAGAAATTTGGCAACAGCAGACAGAGGGTCTATAGCACTGTTTTTGGTTTTGGGGTTTGGCTACTGTTGAACTCAAACCTGGGGTCTAGTGTGGGGGGTCTGGAGTGAGGCCCAGTGTTCTGAGTGAGATCTTAAAGAGCTGAGGCCACAGCCAAGAACCACTTCAGACAGCTGCTTATAATGAGAGGATTACTGACTGGCAGACAGAAAGGCACACACTAATTGCACAAACTTCCATAGAGGCACATACACAAAAGACACAAGACACACACACACTGACAGCATGTCTAAAGATTCAGAACTTGAAAAGGACCAGCAGACCACAGACAAGGACGAGAAGAATAAGACACCATGTGAAAAGTTGCCAGTATTCCAAAGGAAATGCAAAGGCAGCCTGCAAAAGTTAGTTGTGCAGATATAATCGTTGAATACAGAAGAAGCCAGACAGGACTATAGACATTAATGACATGTGTAAAAACATACAGTCATAAAATACATACAAAATCAATGCTTCAAGCATTCGTGCATCATGTGCTGGATTTAAATGCACAACGTTTACATTACAATTTTGAAGTAAATTCAGCTTGAAACACTTCTAACAGTAATAGAATCCAAGTCAATGCAAGTTGTCAACCATCCTGATCATCCGCATTAACATCCGCATTGTTTTAAAAAACACACACACAGCATATTTTAGGTGTTCTAATAATTAGCCTAGATGATTGAGGAAATATAAATATAATTATAAAAATGTAACATAAAATTATAAAATATAATTATCAAGTTACATTTTACAAAAACAAACCTGTGCAACGTTAATTTAATTTCAACATAACTAACAGGGGCCCTTCGCATTGTAAGTGAACATAAACATTACATTAGGTCATTAAACACTGCATTAAACTGAAAATCTTGATACAGTCCTTATCTCCTGGTCTATGGACATTGCTTTGATTCAATATGCACTCATCCCAGTGTTTCCCCTGCCCTTATATTATTATACATGGGCTTTGCCTGTGCTCTTTTCATTTAAAATGAGAGGAAACCACTTAAAATTTTAAATCACGATCCAGACATTAGCATGAGCAGTTTTCTAAGTGATCTAAATTAAACTGCATAATTTTGAAATTTCAAAAACAGAATGGTCTGACTTCAGTTTTGGGAAAATAACCTACATGAAATATCTGAATGAAACAAAACATAGATGGAATGAATGAAATGCAAATTCGCTCTGCAACAGCAGACAGCGCTTATGAACACTTCTTTAATTATCCATTATGCGGAGGTAAAATGAAACAAAAATACTACTTTTCTGAAGACAATCCTCTCAGAGATACATTCATATAAACTCCTTCCCCCAATTGTACTGCGACTTCTAACATCTCAAGTGATTTGAGGTGCATCATCCTAATGAAAGGTTATCATCAGAAGTGTTGGGACAGCTTATGAACACACAATATGAGTGACAGATGACCAGCAAAAGAGCTTCCTCAGAGTCAGAACAGCAAATGTTGAAGAGAAAACATACTGAGGCAGCACTGGAAGCCACTAATGTTCATTAGATCACATAATTCAGAGGAAAATGAATAGAAATGATTCTCATAATTATCTATGCGGGAAATTTCCACAGAAGAAAGTCATACAGTTTTGGAATGACATGAGGATGAGTAAATGATAAAACAAAAAAAAATTGTTTTTGGTAAACTATAACTTTTTGGCCCTCCTAAACACAAACGCAGGTTTACAGAGTAACTGGGTTATTTTAGTCTTGTTCCTCCATACTTCATCACTAAATTATTAAAAGTAGTGCTGAGCAGAGAGGAGGTTGGTTATGGGAAATCTCTCATCAATAAATCAAACTAGAACACAACTACATGCAAGATCTTCACCAACGTTAAGCACATTCTAACATGCTAAACTCTCCTAAAGCTTCAACTTTCAGCAGAAATCCTGAACTTGACGAGGAGTAAAATGATGCATCAGAGGCTTCACAGTATACCGCTTTCTTTTTCAAGAGCTTATGGGTTGTATGAGTTGCATCAGCCTCCTTAAAGTCTCAAAAAGCACCTTCTTTATAGCCTTGTCT
Organism: Enteromius mattozi; assembly: GCA_032359235.1. NCBI lineage: Eukaryota > Metazoa > Chordata > Actinopteri > Cypriniformes > Cyprinidae > Enteromius > Enteromius mattozi. Next base: position 8,880,222 of record JAUMHE010000061.1, read on the forward strand.
GGGCTCAGCTTTCACAGGAAGTGCTGAAGAGGCAGAGGCATGAAGTACATATATCAAGTCAAGTTCTAGTGATGACCTTATAAGAGTAGAATTATGTATGCTGCCTATTTTCTTGCTCTGTGTTTTTGAGCTGACAGTGATCAATCTGAAACGGCTATTAAACAGCAATGGCAGAGCAACATTTTATGATCTGTAAGTATTAGCGTGCGATGAATAACAGACATAGGATGGCCAGATGGGGAATATACAGCAGATCTGTGGTATAACGTACATGTCAGCAGAACTGAACCACTGATTCAGATGCTGTAGAATCTAAAAGCAGCAGCACTCTCTGAAATGAACACCTGAGCTTTGATACTCTACAAGATATAGTGATGACAAATGTGTTATTGCTAACAGTGCTCAGCTGAGTATGACCTTCACATCACATTGTTTTAAACGACTGAACTGCTCACTTACTTCCCCCTCACTTAATGATGGGGAACCAAGGCCCCCACACTTATATTTAAAACTTCCTCTAATAAAGCACCAAAATTCAGAGAATTAGATCATAACATTTTCCAGACACAGGAATCAAACCATGAGTTGTCATCTAATTGCAGAAATAATAAATATACAAACAATAAATGGGAAAAAAAAATGCAATAGAAAATATAAAAATATATAAAAATGTTTTTAAAAAATAAAAATAAAACTGTTTTATCATACTGCATATTAAATATATTGACAAAGCAATTTACACATTTGAAGGTTTTCTAAGAACATGCAAATGGTTAAACAGTCTTTTAATTTTTGTAAATCTATCTATTAATCTGGATTTGCTTTAAAAATAATAAATATAGCCTTTTACACATTTACAAATAAGAAAAATAATAGAACTAGAAATATATTCATCTATTTGGCTATAGTAATATTTTTTAAATAAATTCAGTATATTTTAATATAGCATATACAATTAAATAAATAAATAATTATTTCCATAACTTTTATAGGCCTGAAAAAAGAAACAATCTCTGCATTCTTTGGTATTTCTAGGGTTTCCATAACCATGGAAACATTTATTTTTGTAAATCTATCCATGAAAAATAGTATAAAATGCCATTTACAGTGGACAATAATTACCGTATTTGCTACAGTTCAAAACTTCTCACATCACAGTCCAAGACCTCTCTTCCCTCAGCTTCGACCTCACCATTACAGAAACAACAGCACTGGAATGCCAGTAATGCCAGGCCACACACTGGGCCAGCTAACACCCAGACATTAGACACCTGTTCTATCACTGCAGTTTAGATGACCCCCTTCACAAACACACACACAGCAGTTAGGTTACCAGACTAATGAAACTTGCGGCTAACAAGACTTCTGCCAGCAACATTTACTGCATTAATATGTACTCCTTCCTCTGCATCGTCTTTTATTTTGCGCAGACTATTAACTAGGCCTGTTGTTCATGCTCTGCCTCTAAAAGTTGAGAAGCCACATTGTTAAACCAAGCTGCATGTTCAACCTGTTCTAAAACAGTTCAAACCTTATTGATTTAAAGTGCCTCTATTATGCCATTTCCAATATTGCCTTTCATGCAGTGTGTAATGTAGCTGTACGTGAAAGTAAATGACACGCAAAGTTGAAAATCTGAAAACGCATGATTTCTGAGTGAAAATTGTTTCCCAGAACAGCTCTTTGGCAAGTACACTGTTACTAAAACATCTAAAACAGCCTGTGTGTTACATCTCTCACATATACAATACAAATTTAATCCGCTATTCCCATGTTACATGCAACTATATTGGAGTTCAAGTCTATCACAGAGCCAGTGCAAGGTAGCAAAATTTTCTGTTGAATGCTTTCTTCTACTTGCATGTGGATGCAGTTGTCTTACAATTCCATATGCTGACATAATTGTTATGTAATATATAATAAACAGCCAGATGCACTTAAACCTGGCTGAGCCACATCTTGTACGAGTCTCAAACCACCTCCTGATGTTTTGTACGCTCAAATGCATCTTGGAGGGCATTTAAAGACGGTCATGATAGCTATCAGTAAAAATGCATTAAGCATCCAAGTGTAAATATTCCCCGAGTGTATGTTTGTATTAAAAGCCATGTGATCACAGTTTGTTGATTACAGTGAGAACGGTTCATGTGTTTACAAGAAATATGAGCTTTATTTTAGACCCATAAACAGGTAAGGGCCTGAAATGGTCTATTCACATCACCTCAGTTCAACCAACCAGTGATTTCCTCTCCACTTCAAATGGGTATGTTCAGTATTTCATATTTCACTAATCCCACAGGACCTCCAAAGAACACATTCCCTACTGTAAGTACATATTAGACATGGAATTCTAAAGGAGTGTAGGGAATTCTCTGCATTCTAATCTCAGAATAACTGACCTCTGAGGAGTTTAGTTAAAGCCTCACATAAGGCATTGTGTTCCCTCTCGTGTTTAATTACTTGCACTCTAAAAGGTTACAGCCGTCAAAAGAGGGAATGATCAGGACATGGATCGTAACATCAGCCTGTCAACTGACACTGCGAGACGATGAGTGAGAGTGAGGGTGTGTGTGTAAAGAGGTCAAGAAGAGGGGAGTCAGAAAGAGTGCAGACAGGGCACTTCTGAGCAGTGATATCTGACACAGCAGATCACAAGTCTCAAACAAACCACTGTCTCCAGCGTTTCCCACAGGGCAGCAGGACTGCAAAAACTCCCAGTACCTAGCTGAATGAAGGTTAGAGTGCATTCACAATCATTTCATTACTTGAATACTTTATGATTTCACTAAAACAGTTTATTCTCTGACCCAGGACAAACATATCACAATACTTTTTCAATAAAAAGCTGTTGCTAAGAAAGATCCCAGAGGGCTGAACCTATCGAAGCCTCAAGGCCAAGTTATGAAAACGTGCCATGAAATGGATAATGAAGTTTATTCCGTCTTCCACCGTTTCTCAATTTTGCCAAGAGCCCTAATCAACTAGGGTCAAGAAACATTACAGACTACAGCATGTCCAATACTATCATCACGTGCACATGATCAGGAATGGCAAGTCTAGACAATAACATTACATTTTATTTGAGTATAAAATGTATTTTTCACCACACAGGAATAAACAAATTTTAGTAATTAGTAAAAAAAAGTAATTTAATTAACATTAACTTTGCTTTTTATTGAATGTAATATACTAGTAATGTCTACTGTACTGAAAATGAATAGCAATAATTGTTTGACAGCACTAGTGTGTGTGTGTGTGTGTGTGTGTGTGTGTATTTATGTATACATGCACACACTCATATGCAGCATATATTTTGGAAATATTTACATGCATATACATTCATATATATTTTTTAAACATGTTAATTTACGTGTGTGTAATAATTTTGGCGTTTATGTAAATTAATTTGAGGGAGAGAAAAATGTAAAAAATTTAACTTTATAAAATGAATACATATACACATATATAACATGAATTCAAAAATACAAATAAAACTATGACACAATGGGACACAATTACACAATAGTTATTCTAACATATCTAATACGTCTCGCAACAAAAAAAAAAACAAAATATAGCTGCAAGCAGCAATTACCGGGGTTCGAGCATTTGAAGGGTTTTGAGGTTTTTAAGGTTGTTGAGGGCAA
>JAUMHE010000061.1:8930106-8946490 GCA_032359235.1 Enteromius mattozi
AACCCAGCAGCAGGACCGCTACCTCTGCCTTTGTGCAAGGAGGAACAGGAGGAGCACTGCCAGAGCCCTGCAAAATGGTCTCCAGCAGGCCAAAAATGTGCATGTGTCTGCTCAAATTGTCAGAAACAGACTCCATGAGGGTATAAGCCAATAAAGCTAATTTCATTAGACAGAATAACTTGTCAGGTGTAAAGAAAAAAGGCCAAGTGTGACGTCATCAACATCTCAGAAAGGTGCATAGGTTATAAAATATAAAAAAATTAATAGCCTTAATTAATAATTATGTTTATAAAACTAGGTGGATGATAGAATAACAAATAAAATAAAAATAGGCCCACATTATATAGGGTAGGGGTGACAAAATACATTATAAAATAAAATTAACATAGCGTGGTTACAGAATAAGAAACAACCTATAACAACATACATAGGCCTAAAGAAGAGGGGTGGGGGTGATAGGAAATATAACATTGCATTAACTAAAATAGAGGGTAATAGAAGAAATGTAATAAAACATTAGTAATTAACACTTTATGCATTTCCTTTACATTTTATAATAAATAGCACATTAAAGTATGGGCTTAGAATAAGAAATACAATAACATTAGTTTAATAGTTACCACTTATTTTGTGCACTTTTGGAATTTTGCATGAAATATATATATATATATATATATATATATATATATATATATATATATACCTTGATATTGAATTACTTAATTGGTTAATTAGCAGTTATCATGTGCATTTCTTTTGAAATTTTGTAAAACATTTTATTCTAATTATTACATTATCCTTTTTATGTGCTAGTAAATGTCAGTAGTGTCCTGTAAATATCAGAACATACAAATGTATATTTTCATAAGTGGACACAAGAGGGCAGCACCTGATCATTCAAACAGAAAGACTTTGCAAATCGTCCATGCATTTGTTTGAAATGTTAATTAACGAATATGTTATATGACACGAGGGGAAAAAACACTTGGTGGCCGACTGAACAACGTGCGAAAAACGTCCCATTTGCTAAATTATTGTAATGTGCTTGAAAACATTTAGATTGATAGGCTTATTATAAAAGTCATGATTACTTTATTCCACATCATCTTGTGACTCCTCATAATTAGAAGACTAAACTGTTCTTGGCAGTGGATTACTGCTGAAAAGTCATTATTCATAGCGAAATTACTAAACATTAAAGGTAATATTCCGAATTAGCTATAGGTGGGTCAAATGAAGAATGACAGAAAAATGTATCTTTTTCTTCAGACAGCTCACCGGAGCAGTAGAAGCATCGGGGTTTCGTAGGACAGGTTCTCAGATGAGTCTGTGGAGGTGTGAAGCTCGCCATTTGAAGGGAGGACTGGGTTTGAACTGGCGCCTCTCTGAAATTACCAACAATTAGGATAATTGCTGTCAATCCGGTCATTTCTGTAGGTCTCTGAATGTGTCCCCTGAAGCGGAATGGCTTGTCTTTAGCCTTTGACACTGAATCGATGGCCGTCTATCAGATGTGAGCGTCTCCCAGTCTGTCTCTCATCATCAAACACTTCCCAATCTCCTGCGCCGTCCGTCACTACCTTTAGCTATAATAAACCTCTGTATGTATATGTATGTGTGTGTACAGGTATATAGATACGTACAAAATCTGTTTTGAGTTAGTTTACTAACCTATTATATATCCATTAATCTTGCCACAATAAATTATTAATGAACTAAATAAAAGAATATTAGCCTACATCTTAATTTCCCAACAAAGCGTTCTGGCGATTTTTAATTACAAATCGTGAACGGTGTGTTTTTATTATTTTCAAATTAAGTAACTCTAACCTTTTCACTTTTTAAATAAATAAATACATAGAGAGAAAGACACAAAATATATACGCAACAAAATAGCTAAATGCACAAAAGTGATGTAGGCTGGGTAAATAAACCATATCAGCTGTAACCTCACAGATCTTTCAAGTCAACGACATGAATTTCTTTCACCAAAAAGTGGTTTAATTAGCCTACTCTAATTTTGAATTTTCTTTAATTAAAAAAAAGAAAAGAAAAGAAAAGCCAACTGTTGATGGGTGGGTCTAAATGTTTGTGTAAATAGCCTACTACATCACTAGGCTTGGTTATATTTGTAGAACATTTATTTGTTTATTTATGGTTCAAGGTTGCCCAAAATGCCTTCAATTGTGAAGCACATGCCCTGACCAAAGTGCTCAACACATTAGGGCGGGTAGGGCAGTTGAGATATCGATCGTTGTGCTCTGTGTGTTTTGCATGGGATTGTCTGGGGGGTAATTGAGTGTCACTGTCTGTCTGTGTCGTCTCGCTGGCGCCATGTGCCTCTTTGGATTGCTAATTTCTCTAACCGACCCGCCTACATCTACTCTCTAGTGCAGGCCTGCAGTGTCCACCTCCAGCAGCCTGGGAAACGCTGTCATATAGCTGACAAAGCGTAATAGTTAAAAAAAAAAAAAGGGTTAGGGTTAAAAAAAAAAAAGAACTCTGTCTTCAGGGACAAAGATCAGAACGTTTTCGAAAGGGTCCTTAAATCGCGAAGATACAATATACTAGGTTTCTGTTTCGTAATCAGCCACACCAGCTCCCATTTTAATAACCATTATGCTATTATAATAATTTTTTCTCGCTACCTGCCTCATCATGCGATTCTGTCTCAGCATCTGTAGGCGGAAAGACAAATTGTATGACCGCTGTGTGAACCAATACCAATGCCAATAGGACGGTGTATGCAAATGAGCCAACAAAGCAGACCAATGAACGCTCGCGTGGGCGTGGCTACATTGCTCCCAAAAGTGATCCAGTGAAATCTCCCCGGCCAGTGAGCCGCTTCTCCGCGATCGAGAATAGTTGTTCAAATCTCATTTCTTTTGGATTTTTCTTTGTATTATTTCACGCATCCGTTTTGTGTGTGTGTGTGTATATATATATATTCGTGTTTCTCACGTATGACGGATTGGTTTGGTTACGCACAAGGGATGTTTTTGTAGTTCGGATCTCAGCAGGTCGGCATTGGTCTCTGATGGAACAAGTCACAGCCTTTCTGTTCCCGTTTGTTTTTGGATACAGCGCGGTTCACGGATCCCTGGGAATGCAGTAATCAATGTAGGACATATGTAACAAGTCCTCAAACCATTCGGAGGGTCTTGCCACAGGGTATCAAGACAAGGAAAAGCAGTTGTAAATGGATCGCCATTCCAGCCTTGTTTCTCTCTGGTTTCAGCTGGAACTCTGTGCGATGGCTGTTCTTCTCACGAAAGGTAAGACTGAGATTATTAAAGCATGTAAAACTAAAAAAGTCTTTATGTATACATTTGTTAACTAACTTACTGGCAGTGTTTGCTGAAGAAGAAAAAATATCAATGCGTGGTTACAAGTTTAATTAATGCTACAAGTTAAACTTGTTAACGATAGGCTATGTAAACAATTCATTATAAAACTTTAATTTCATTTTTGCAACGACTTTCATAACTTTATTTATTTTATTATTTTTTAATAGTTTCAGTAGGGGAAAAACATATATAAATATATCTAAAGCATAGTCCAGTTTCAAATGTGTTGCTAAAGTCCAGCTAACATGTTCAAAAAACCATCTTAATTTATTTAGGCTGTTCTGATATCGTTTAATAATTGCTTTATAAATCAGCTATTGTTCTCCAAAACAAGTTATATAAATTTCTGGCCAGTTGTTAAACTTTGATTTGCCACACTCGAGTGGTGTGCATAGTTTTTAATGCATTATTAAATAGGCTAAGCGCCGCAATCAGAGATAAAATAAATAATAAACCCATTTAGCCTAACTGATAAGAAGAACTCAAGCGATTTCTTACACTAATGAGATGACATGTAACCCCAGCTTTGGACAGTGTACACAAGCAGCTTACAACAACACAAAGGCCGTGTTTATTTGTGTTCGTGTCGTCGTGTGTGTTTAGTGTTCAGTTTCACATCCACGCGCATCGGTAGGTTATAATGAACTGACTGACCACTGCCTACAGCTTAACCGTAATATATTTGTGTCGTCTTTCGTGCTTTTTTAATCTATATGTCTTTTCTTTGGTGTACAAAATTAGATGTTAAGCAGAGTGACAGTTTCAGTCACTATTCGCCTTTATTGTATTAAGTTGCACTGAAACGAACCGCGACTGATGCTGTCGGTCCTCAACCTCTCATTTTGTGTTCTACAGATAAAATAGGTCATACAGATATAAAACAACACGAGTGGGAGTAAATAAAAGATTTTTAATTTTTTGGGGGAACTGTCCCTTTAAAAGTTACCCTCCGACTTAATGCCAGGTTTGACCACAAGTGAGTTTGCGTGCTAACTGAAAAAGGAGTCCTGCTCTCACCCCCCTTTTACAAGTTTCCATTTGGGTTGAAAGAAATTGACTTTGGCAAACAAACCACTAATTATAAGCTACACGGTTCCTGTTTTATAAGACAGACTAAAAGGATCCCTTGCATGAAAAGCCATGACACAGTTACAGCGTTGAACAGAAATTGCCACATACTAGTGCTCTGACACAAACGCTAGTCACAGCGCTGTGTTAGTCCTGTCTCTTTTTGCTTTTCTCTAGCACAACATCTACATAGTTCAGTTTTAGTTGCTTCCCTAACATCCTCTTTGGTAAAGTGAAGAATGCTATCCTGGTAATAAAAAGTTACCCAGTCGAAGTACTTGAAATCTTAGTAATAAAGCACAGTTTGATTCTCTAATAAAATGCTCAATTGCTGTTGGAATGGATGTGATGGGAATTTTAGCGTTCCCACGCAACACTGGGCAAATTTTCAGTTGCAGTTGTTGGTGCTGGTTTAAAATGTATACACAATTAGTGTCAAGAATCCTTGGAAAGTTCAGAGTTTCCTGGAAGTACATCAGGACAGCTGTTTTATGATTTAATATATCCAAAATGGTGCATTAATGTCAGTTATATCAATTATTACATATCTTTTTTGTTTTGCAGGAGAGATCCGGTGCTACTGTGACGCACCTCACTGCGTTGCCACTGGATACATGTGTAAATCTGAGCTCAACGCTTGCTTCACCAAGGTCCTGGACCCACTAAATACAAACTCACCTCTAACACACGGCTGTGTAGATTCGCTATTAAACTCAGCAGACGTGTGCTCCAGCAAAAACGTGGATGTTTCCAGCGGAAGCTCCTCTCCTGTAGAGTGTTGCCATGATGATATGTGTAACTACAGAGGTTTACATGACCTCACGCACCCTCGAGGTGACTCGACAGGTAAGATACACAAATCTGACTAGTGTGTGACTACTGTAAGTGTATGAGTAGATTGTATTGTATGTTAGCTCTTTGTTTTACATTTGAAAGATATAGATCACCTAAAAATGAAAACATTTTACTTGTCTTTTCAATCTGTATGACTGACACATTTTTTAAAAATATATATATTTTGGTCCATAAAATGAAAGTAAGTAAAGTCTTTTCATTGTATAGGCAAAAGCAGTTGAAGCGTTCTTCAGAAAATGTTGTTCTTGTGACAGTTAAACAGGTTAAGAATGACATGAGGGTGAATAAATTATTACAGAATTTTCATTTTTGGGTAAACTCTCCTGTTAACCTTTATGTTCCTGCTCTGGCATTGAATAGGACGCAGTGATTCCTTTATGCCTAGATTTTTTTTTTTTTTTTTTATCTAATCGAAGTAGGTTACTATCTTTACTGATGTCTGACGTCAATCCTGTGCAAACATGGACCCTTGTGACACATACTTTAGTATCAGAAATACACGTGCACGTTGACTTTTACTGTTCTCACGGCTCCAAACTGCAGGCTGATATTTAATGGTTTCCAGTGCAGCGTGAGTTTGCGGGTAACTGGCAGTTTACCTTTTAGCACTTGGATTCAGATCACATACTTTTTATTGCACGTGGATCATGAAACGTTCCCACTGTGCTGGAATGTGCTTCTCACAGCGTCCTTTGACAGACGGCTCAAAGCACATAAATATAATCCTGTTTAATGAAAAAGGTGCACTGAGATATTAAAAAGAGTGGAACAAGTATAAACGTAACACGTTAGCATTAAACCTCATGCTGTTTCCTTATTGCCTAAGCTCCAAATCTCACTTTGTTCTCACCATGCTCTCTCTCTTTCTCTATCTAGACCGATACTACAGCTCCAATCAGAACCTGATCACAAGGGTGCAAGAGTTAGCATCCGCTAAAGAGGTGTGGTTCCGGGCGGCAGTGATAGCGGTTCCCATCGCTGGTGGGCTTATCCTGGTTCTTCTGATTATGCTGGCCTTGCGAATGCTTCGTAGCGAAAACAAGCGTCTTCAGGCCCAGCGCCAGCAGATGCTGTCTCGCCTGCATTACAGTTTTCATGGACACCACCACGCCAAGAAAGGCCACGTGGCTAAGTTGGACTTGGAGTGCATGGTGCCGGTAACGGGACATGAGAACTGCTGTCTGGGCTGCGATAAGCTGCGGCAGACGGAGTTGTGCACGGGAGGAGGAAGCGGAGGCGAGCGTCTCCTATCTCTTGTGCACTGGGGGATGTACACGGGACATGGCAAGCTGGAGTTCGTATGACTACTCGGAGCTTCCTTGTTAGGGCACAAAAGGGTAACTGTGTAGTTTGCTGTCATAATTTTATTATCGTCCTGCTCGGCGTGTTATTTTATTGTCTCCATGGAGAGCGAAGAAATTTCAAGGACGCAAATCTTTGTGTTTTCTCAAAAGAGCACTTTACTTGAATTAGAATGGCCGGTCGCTGTGGGGCTGTGGTGAATATGAAAAGGGGCGGAGCTATGGACTGCAAACCCCGCCCCTTCCCCCACCGAGCTGTGTCCTGTGGATCCTGGAATGACACTGAAGACTGAAGGATTCGTAAAGACCGTCTTATTTTGCACATTTGTATAAAACGGACTAGATGACTGTGGGATGGTTGGAAAGTTGCAATCGAAGCAGCTTTTTTGAAGAATTTTACACTGACACCAGGGTACAAATAAGATTTGTTGTAGTCAAATTGTATGAATAAAGGAACCAATCTTGACTGTAACAAATCACATGCCTCCGCTTATGATTTCATGAATCAAACACATTTGTGTAATTGTGTTTTTACCCCTATTTAGCTGTGTGTGTGTGTGTGTGTGAGGAAGGTCAGTCAGTAGCAGGGATACTGACACAGGGGCCTTGTTCTAAAGTAGTGCCCTTCATCTAACTGCGTCATCTCTGAAACCCCTCCAAAAGGGACACATTACATCTCTCTGGCTCTCTCGGCTGCTCTCTTGGGATTAATACTGGAGGTAGAGCGAGTATTTATTTAGTAAGTGAGGGAATGTCGGTAAGCTGTGAGTTCAGAGTCCTTCGCCTGCACTCGCTGAACACAGTAATTCCCTTGTATGCACTCTGGCTTGACTTTACAATCCACAAATCACAGGCAGATTTGAGAACTGTGAAACTTTTTTGACCTACTTTGAAAATATGCTTGCAGCTTTACACACTAAAGTGTCTTTAAGACCAGCAGCAGTTGCTAACATTCCTCTGTGATATCGTTCATTGCAGTGGAAGTGTACAGCATAGGCTCCATGCGACAGCTTATTCAGACTCCTTGAGATGGATAAGAAACAAATAACGTGCTGAAAGTGCTTTACCTAATACGGTGCTCTGGGTCTTTTAAAAATTGCTTGTTAATCTCCTTATGATATATTATCACCAAATCTTTGATTTAGTCTCTTTGTCAACTTATTTTTCTTTCAATTAGCTCAGGTTTTGTATAATTTTTGAAACTGACTCGTCTATATAAGCTGCTGCACTTCAGTTCTGAGTAAAAACGCTTTATATGTGGATCATTTTGCTGATATTTATTAAAAACCAACATGCGTAAGCTTACATCAACAAGGCCTGCGATCAATCAGCTATAAATTATCAGTCAAAAATAATACTTGGGGGTACGTTGTTATATCATATGTGAGCAAAGTCATTAGGCTTTGTTTCAGTGCAATAACATTTACATTTTTGGAAAATTAAAACTTTCTCTAAGTCAAAAGGACCACCAAAAACAGCATAAGGGTTAAAAGTTCTTAATTTGCCAAAGGCAAAAAAGTGCTGTAGGTTTATTATATAGTGCCCACAGAGAGTATTTACACTTTACACAGTTAATGTATAAATGCATTAGACAACAACATGTAAACTGTATTTGAAAGAAACAAAGAACTAAAAGCACTATTTTTAAGCAAAACACTTCACAAAAGGAAGTTTAAGTTAGATGTACAGCAATAGAAATAATGTTTAAAAATGAAGACACGAATTGTGACACTTTCTGGTTGTAAAAGATTAGTGGCATAGTTAATGAGATAAATGACACCTGGAAACACTTGGAAATATTTGAGTTAAAAGGCATTGCAATATTGGCTTTGAAAAGTCAACTTAGTTATAAGAAAAAAAATTGTCGTCACAGAATATGAACTGTTATGAATATGTGAGTTTAAAATGTATTTGTTGAACCCCTCAACTTGAGTTTAATACAGTATATAAAAATCAAGTTTATATGTAGTGTGTTCATACAAAACACAGATTCAAAGCAGTATTAAGAAAGCTATATCCAGTACTAACAAGTTTAAACAAAAGATTGAAAACACATTCCTTCAAAAATAACAAATAAAATAATACATTGACCTTAGTTAATTGAAGTGTTTCCAGTATTACCCTGTCCCTGACTAAAACTTGTTGTCCTGTCTGCAGCTTCCTCTCACGTCTGTTCTCTCTCTTTCTCTCTCTCCCATGCGTCTTAGCTGACCTTGCTGTATATCATGACCCCAGGAAGACGCCATTACCTGGCGGACCACTTAACAGGCGCTAGCATTAGTGAGCTTAGCCTCCCCCTGGACTATTAGCGCTCGGTTAATGATAACAAAAGCCTGAGAGTTTGGACAGGCTAATGATCTCATTGTGTTCTCAGCTTAACTCCGGTCAATCACCTGCTTCTGAGATGAAATGTGCTTTACTTAAATGTGTCTCCAAATAATTTACATTAAAATGTTACTTGTTTTTTTTTTGGTTTTTTTACTTTATTTATTTCTTAGAAATTGCAGTAATCTGGCTGTATTTACTTTTTATTAAGTGAAGAATCTGTGGATACAGGTTGTTTAGAATGAGATGCTGTAACTCAGTTTGTCCAAAAAAAAAAAAAAGCAACAACAACATAAAAGCAGCACGAGGTGTGTTTGCATCACTTATTGCCGTAGTCAGTCTGGCCGTTTGCATTGACATGCAAATTTAACAAGGGCACCGGCTGAGCCTCCTTTACAAGCTTAATTTGTTTTGAATTGACTTCAAACTGCCATTGCTTTCTTCCTATTCAGCAGTGCAGCTTTATTGAGACCCCCTCCGCATTTAGCCTCTGGACATAGTTCCTTTACATAGATAATATTCGATTTTTAAAATGTAAATCATTTAGTGGCCAAGAGCCATTGTTAGAAACAATCTGATAGTTACTGTATGCCATTAGCCAATCAAGTTAATAGCTTGTTTGATTACATCAAGTACATCCATCATACGCATGCATTTTCTTTGTCTCTGGATTTGTTCTGGATTGTCATAACCATCAAATCGTTTCTCACGTATTTATAAGTATTCAAAAAAATCAATCTGAAGGTCTTCTCCTTTCCTCACTTGATTATTTATTAGTTCTACCAATGAAATAAACCAGGCCACTCCCAACAAACAAACACAACATGTCATCCCACATTGCTTATTTACGCAAGCAGAATTTGGAAGGAACCAGTTGTCATGGAAATCAAGTGACAGTCATGTACTGGACACAGAACCTAAATATTTGAATTTTGAAAGAGCCGAGAGACATGCTTTGAAGATCACAAAAACACAAACCGGAACGATGTCCTCATATACCTCTAAACTCTAAACATTTACGCAAATGTCAAGATTAGGTTTACATCTAAAAAATAATAGTGCAAATGTTTATCTATCTATCTTATCTATCTATTAGTTTGTCCATCTGTCAGTCTTCTTTTCCGATGATCCCTCTTCTTTTTCTTTAAAAAAGGGCCTTCCAGAGATGGCAGTGACCCCACTCAGTGTCTCTGGACTAATGGACCCAGGTTTATTTCAGTCAAGCTTAAGGGGATCGAGTGTGCGGTGATGTTGAAGAGATTGTGGAAGCAGGAGCAGATGGGAATGGATTTGTTGCTGGTTGTCAGTGTATTCATCCAAATTGTGTTTCATTTGAAAAAGCTTCAGAAATCCCTATATGAGATCGCACTAATTAACACCTTGCTCTAGTTTAACTCTGAACACAAAGATCTGACCTCACCTGGATTTTAAGCCAGGATGTTTTCTTCAATGAGGTTGTTGGGAAAATTTGGCAATATTGTTCATCATGTCTTTATAAATGCAGACTAATAAATTTGGTGGGAGAGAGGAAGGAAAATCATCAAAACAAAGGTGAGAATGAAAGAAAGAATTTAAAAAAAAAGGTTGCGTGCATGCTTGAGACTAATAATGGATTTCACAGACAGAATTGGCTCCTGGCCTGAAAAGCTTCTTATCTTTTTTTTTTTTTTTTTCTTCTCTTCTTTTTAAACTGTGACACACACCCTGATTTGGCAGCCGTAGCCCGAGGCCTCCTGCAGAGATATAATGTGTGCGTATTGTGAGTGCAGAGCCCTGGATTACAGCACTGAAAGAAGAGCAGTCTGTGTCTCTCGGTCTTCTGTCTTTGCTACGCTGCCACTGAAAAGCGCCGACATTGATGCACCCCAGCGCTTCCTTTTGGCCTTTCAATACATTTTTTGAAGAGGTTAATAACATGAACATTTACTAAGCCTGTTGACTATAGGCTTGTTAACTATTAATGCATTTTTTGTATTATTGTTCATTACAGCAAGGCTTCATTAACGTAATCAAACAAGACAGCAAAGACATTCATGCAAAACAGTTTTAGTCCAATTTTTGTCTTTTAAACTTTGAGGTTCAAAGTTGTTCAAAACCTGTAAAATTTCTTTCTTCTGAAAAATATTTGCAACCAAATAATTGTTATTGATTTTTATAGTATAGGGGAATATAGCATGAAAGTCAATAGCTGCTAGAAATAGTTTGGTTACCAACATTAATAAAAACATTAATTTGTGTGTTAGTAACATGAGGGTGAGTAAATTATGACAAATGTTCAGTTTTAGATGAGCTGTCCCTTTAACCTTTAAGACATGTTTCTTGAAAACCAAATCAGAAAATGTAATTACCGTATTTAACTGTAAATTGTAACTCAAAACCGTAAAACCTAAAATGTTGTTAACATATTTTTTATGGTTGAATTCCGGCAACCACAGCTGCTAGTTTTTTTACCGTAAATTTCACGGAATTTTTTTTACAGTGTAGTATAAGGACTAATACTCACAGTTGCTTATTAGCATGTCTATTATTAACATACTGGCTGTTTATATGTGTGTATAATGCACATATCCAGCATAACCATATTCTACATTTCTAATCCTGCCCAGTATAAACTTACCAAACTACTAATAAGCAGAAAATTAGGGGTTTATTGAGGCAAAAGTCATAATTAATGGTTTGTTAATGGCAAGAATTGGACCTTAAAATAAAATATGACCTACATTACATATTAAAATATATTAGATTACAAAACACATGTAATAATGATTCACACAATTGAATAAATGTTGCCTTGGTGAGTTTAAGAGACATCTTACCAACCATAAAAAGTTTGAATTGTAGTGTATATGTAGTGTAAGATGTAATGGTTTAACTAAAAAGGGCTTCAATCAGCAGCTGAGTATGTATCTGCATTTTATTCTGTGCCAGCTCTTGGTTTTGATCAAGATGAAAGCCTATGTTCCCGTGGATGTGACCTTTCATGTGCGTCTTATCGAAGCACTCTGCCAGAACTGTATATTACAGGTTGTAAAGGCAATTATCTCTTAGTCAGGCTGGTGATAAGTGAAGAATGCCACGGGCCACACCTGTAACCACACCTCCTGAGCAATTATTTAAAGGGTGTGGTTACAGAGCGCCCTATATGACAATGAGTCTGCTGGCAACAGCTCCACTTCTGAGAGACATGTTTGCTGAAGTATTATGTCTTTTGAGAAGGACTTACGTTTTCATCATTGTGTTCAGCTCTGCTTTGAAAATAAATTGATAGCGTAACACCTTCGCCAGGTGTTTGAGCGGTCAGACTGAAAATTCAGCTTCAAACAGCACATTGAAAGCTAACATTAAAAATGAAATACACATGACCATTCAAACATTTGTGGTCAGTATGACTGGTGTTTCTGAAAAAAAAAAAGAAAGAAAACTTTTATTTGGCAAGGATGCATTAAAATGATCAAAAGTGGCATTAAAAGATTGTTACAAAAGGTTTGTATATTTTAAATAAATGCAGTTCTTTTCAACTTTCTAGTCATCAAAAAAAAACAAACAAACGTACAACTCTTTTGAGTGTTTGAGCTGTCAGGCTTCATAGGTAGACAGAAAAAGTTTTGTTTTTTAAAAAAAATTTTTATTTTAGAAAGCTGAAATATTGTGTGTGTGTGTGTGTATATATATATTTTATAAATATGGGTGATTCTATAATTGTGGGTATATTTGGTGTCCCCGCAAAAATACAGTAATTATTTTTTCTACTTTTTAATTTTTAAAAAAAAATATTTTTAATAATTTAAATTAATTTATTATTATTCTTTACTAATTGTTATGAATTACAAGATGTTACAGTCCATAACAATATAATAATTCATTTTTAAATATGTCTTAAAATAGCTAAAAATCATGATTTCTTCTTAGTCAGTGTATTTTTTCCATCATGCATCAATGTGCAATCAAAATATGTTGGAGTACTTTTCTTTTGGAAACAATTTATTCATTTTATTTATTAAAGCCCCAAATAGTTCTACAACATTAAATTATTTAAAATTATTTATTTTTTTAGAAAAATGTGTGTTCCCAAATCTCACATCAGCTCTGTTGTTACCAAACCATATTTTGCCATTAAATTGGTGGAATTATCTCTCAGAATTGTGTAAGTTACAGAAAATGATGTGACTTTCACTCACTGACAAGATCTGAAGTGCTGCCTCTGAGAAAATATTTGAATATTTGTTATTTTTAGAACATCAACTTTGTTACCACAATATCAAGAGGAAAACAGAATTTATTACTGATCTCACATTGGGTTATTTAGAGCTCTTTTAATCATGTTTTCATTAGTGTCATGTTTTCTTAGCATTTATGCCAGCAAGTAGAGTTTTTGGAAAAAATTCAATAAAAATGTCAATTCTGTTACACTATTGTCTCCATTGATAGTCTACCTAGGTAACAGAGCTGACTGTGACAGACGGCTCATATATAAATATAGTCATATATAGTAACACTTTATAATATGGATAGTTTATTCAATATTAACTATGACTTTTCCATCAATAAATTCCTAATTTGCTGCTTATTAATAGTTAGTAAGGTTGTAATGTTTAGGTATTGGGGATTAGGATGTAGATTGAGGTCATGGCATTAATGTGTGCTACTAATATTCTAGTAATATGCATGCTAATAAGCAACGAAGAGACCCTAAAATAATGCATGGTAGAAACATCACTAAGCACTAAATCTCATCTTGTCATAAATCTGACTGACAAAATGAATTCATCTGTTTGTTTACTTTGGAGAACGACATCACTGCCACCACGTGTGGAGCATCATCTGCTGAGAGGGAAGTGAATTATGACAGTCGCTCTGCTTCAGTCCAAAACACAAGGGTTAAATGCTTGGTAATTATTCTTTTGAGATGTTTTATGGCAGTTCTCTGGCTAATGTTAAATGACAGGGATTGTTTGAAAGCCGAGTCGGGTTTAAGAGGAGCAGAGCAGATGCCCTGAGAGAGAATGAGTAATTGAACACAACGATACAACAAGACAATGCAATTCATTTAACTTCCTAAATCAAAGATGAAATGTGCTTACGATACAATGATGTAGCAGCGGTAACATTTAAATACTGATGACAAATTTGGGGCGGAGGTTCAAGTAGGGTGAGGGAAGTCCACAAAAGCAAGAAGAGGAAGTGAGATAGGAAGGACTGAAAGAAAGGTACCATGGGGAGTGGAGCTGTTTACTGCAAGGTCAAGGTCCTAGTGACATGTTTACGAGTTCTCTTCGAGCAGCTATTGCTGTTAAACTTATAACTTCACCTTCTCCCTACCACACACACACACACAGGGTTTAAAGACTGCTGCACAAGGGCTTTTGAAGAGGTTTCATTTTTCCTACATTTTTGACCTGTGCGGCTTTGTTGAGGTGATTTAAAGGAACGTTATAAATGAACTGAACATTAGACAGACTTACTGTGTGTGTGTGTGTGTTACTGTGCATGTACGTACATGTTTTATTGTATGCTGCCTTTAAAATCATGCATTTAAAATACGTGTTTATTATTTAAAAAAAGCACAATTTTTTTTTATTTAAGACTAAATTATTAACTATATTGTTCTAAAACCAGCTGGGGATTCATGGAAAGACTTAAAACATATACTAAAGATAGAAAGTTATAATAAAGATAAATAAAGTACAAAATAAGATATTTATTCCAAACAAACTTGTAGCCAATCAGCAGTAAGGGGCATGCCTACTAATGATGTGGAGGAGAGTGTTCAGTGAACAGCAGAGCAGAGCGACATTAAAAAATAAAAATAAAATAAAATAAAAAATAAAAATATATACATATAATTATATACATTGGCTTCCAGAAATCGCTTACCCTGCCTTTAATATAGGAAATATATTTCAAAACAGTTTCAAACTCTCAAAATTCTCAACTCTCAAAAAATGTTTCAAACTCTCTCTCTCTCTCTCTATTGTACAAAGAAATCACAAAGAACCAGGTTTTATTAGTAACTCTTAATTTAACCAAACTGTATTTTGAGGACAAATGTCATTAATACAACAGATATCAAACAGCTTATGTTGTGTGTGTTTGACTCGGCTCACAGGACCCAGCTTATTATACTATCATGTTGCAGCCAAGGGAGGACACTCATAAAAAAAATTAATCCTTTTCCTGTCTATTCTTCTTTACAGTTTCATTGTTTCCCTGTGTTCTTTCGCTGCTTGCTTGCCTTTCATGTTGCACACAGAGCAAAGTCCATAAACACCCGGTTGGATGAGTTTGGTGTGGAAGTGGAATTAATTGATTGAGAGCTATAATATTGATTTGATAATGCCAGTTTAAAGCCATAAGCAAAATTTAACTTAGGACCTTGTTCTATCATTCCAGCCAAACCACACTTTGATGGATTGTGTCTTCACATGCCTCACTATCATGCCTTATTACTGAAATATGGTAAGTGGTTTACACTTGCTACCCAATTACACAAACCAAGGAACTCAGCAGCAGGGAGCTGGCATCATTTATATTGAGTGACAGATGAAATGAGCTCTCTTTTCAACCAAAGCTTTGCAGCACCCCTTAGAGAAACCAAACTTTAACAAGCTATAAGCTGAGACTGTTAGACGTTCACTGGTAGACAATGTTCAGCAGCTAGGGCTGATAGTTTCTCTCGGCTGATGGAAAAACAGCCACTGATGAGGTGAAATGAAGAAAGAACTTTCTTAACAGTGACCGCAAGCGTTTAAGAAGCAGACGGACCACACAGTAGGAGCATTTTATAGAGAAGGAACCATATTCGTGCTATTTTTTGGTTCTCATTTACTGTACATTTACTGCTGATGTACGTCTGGTGCAAAACAGGAGTTATTGCCTTTTTCTGTGTTCTCCTGCCCGGCACCTGAACTTACACATTTATAGTTGTTCTTGAGAGAGAAGCTCAACCAAATCTAATAATTTGAGATGCATTTGGTGTTTTGGATTTAATCCTAAATTAAAGCGAGACCTCATGGAGCCAGTTTCTCAAACCCGGGTCTTCTGCATAGTTTGCCAAAAGTATACAAGGCTTGCTGATCTAAAATAAAATGCTGTTATGCATACACGTGTAAGTGATCATGGCTATTATATGTATGTACACACATTAAGTGTTGTTAAATGTCATTAATCCCATACATAATAAAAGTTTTTGTTTGAATAATATGTTTATGTACTGTGTATATTTATTATGCATATATAAATATACACACATGCATGTATATATTTCAGAAAGATTTTATTTTTATATATTAAAAGTATTTATTTATAATATAAATTATATGAATATAAATTATGATGTGTAAACACGTAAATATTTTACACTGTATGTGTGTATAATTATATAATAAATATACACAGAACACACACATATTTAATTGATTCAACAAGGTGCTGAAAGCATTCTTTAGAAATGTTGGCCCATATTGATAGGATAGCATCTTGCAGTTGATG